>JAQZBX010003999.1:0-62391 GCA_029593785.1 Cabassous unicinctus
GGCTGTACCACCCCCCAAGACTGTCAAGAACACACCAAGGCCCAAGCCACGCCTCTTCCTCCTGCCAACCAGCATTCAGGGACTAGCAAGCCAAGCTCCGCTCCGCGCCAGGCCGGCTCCCTGTTCGCACATGCGCAATAGTGAATCTTTCTGTGCGCTCAGAGCCTCTTCATGCTGTTGAGGTCTTTAAGTTTTCAGTCCTCGCGCCTTTCTCGGGCGAATTTTTAATATTTAATGCAATTGGCAGCTACCTGTAATTTAAGTTACTTTTATCTACCATCACTGTACCATTTCGCCCTTCACGCTGAGAAACTGGTCTCTAGAGAAGTGTTAGCTGTCCGTGGAGCAGTTCTCGCGAGAAAGCGACTATCTCTCGCGGTACTTCCTTGTTTCCAGAATCCTTAGCGCGAGGCGGAAAAACACCGATTTATACAGCTCCTGTTGGTTCCCCAGTTTCTACTCCTGCTTTTTTCGGCGGCTTGTCTATTGCAGTTTCCATTCCTGCTTCTTTCGGTGGCTTGTCTTTTGCATTCTCCTAGGAAAATGGCGGCCCCCGAGCAGCCGCTGCAGATGTCGAGAGGCTGCCAGAACTCCGCTTCGCTTTCTCCCCTGCGCGGAGACCGAACCCTTCTCGTGCGGCACCTGCCCTCCGAGTTGACCGCAGAGGAGAAAGAGGACTTGCTGAAATACTTTGGAGCGCAGTCTGTCCGTGTCCTGTCAGATAAGGGGCGACTGGTAAGGGCGCGCCCCTCTCTAGCTCTCCCGCAAGGCCCTTGACTAATAATTACCCCAGGAGCCGAAGCGCTGACAGAAGGACCAATACAGAAAAGAGTGAGAAAGATGCCCTTGTGTGGTAGTAGCTTCTCCATCTTTCCTCCATTTTATCAAAACATCTTGCGTGCCAAGTGAAGTGTTAATTGGGTGGAGCCTAGATGAGTCGCAGCGCTGCGGAAAAGGGCGGGGAGTGAAGCAAGACAGAAGAATGGAAAATAGCTTGGTTAAATTCCCTTTTGGAATCCACCTTGAGAATCTTACAAGTCTTCTGAATTTGGGACCCAGAGAACACTTAGAATCTTGAAACAAAGGATTTAAAATAAATATTCGAGCATTGATAAGCTGGTGTTGAAACATCAAACTTGAGAAACTACTATAGTAACTTGAGTAAACTAGATACGGGATTTCTACTATAGTTTAAAGTCTCCTCAGGTGATTCTAATATGCAGCCAGGCAGAGAATCACTAAGTTAGAAAAAAAGACCAATTTTGATCAATGAAAAGTGTCCTGTATACCAGCAAATATGAATAAAAATATCCTATGTAGTTCAGTTTAAGTACACTTAATTAATTCATCTTAGATCAGATAAGATAAAATTTAGATTGTGTGATGTAATTAAGCATTAAGCATTGGGAAGAACTCTTAATTAGTATAATGATTCTTTTTCTTTTGACTTGTGTACCTTTTCTGGTGGTTTTAGAAATATTTAGCATTCATATTTTAGATGTTTAAAAGTAGACGTCTTCCATTGAACCTTATTACAAGGATAAAACAGGAAACGTGCACCTAGAGGGATGATTTCTTTGTTGGTGAACATCTTTAATCTTTGTAATGGTCTGTCTAGAGGAAAGTTTAAGATAATTAGAAGTATTATAAATGGGAAATAAGTTATTTTTTTGGATGGTTTATGGGTGTACTGTAACAGCTTTTAAACGTAGGTTGAACTATTTGAAAGTATACGTAAAATGTATTCTGTGTGTGCATGCACACCTTTATTTGAAAGCGGCTGCATAAAGTTATGGAAAAGACTAGTGTATCTAAGTTCCCTAGCTGCCAAAACAAATACCATTCAATGGGTCGACAACGGGAATTTGTTGGCTCAGGGTTTTGAGGCTAAGAGAAGCCCAAAATAAAGGTGTCAGCAAGGTGATGCTCCCTGAGGATTGGTATTCTGAGGCTGGCTGCTATCTTTGGTCTTTGGCTTTCTGTCACATGGCAGTGCTGATGGCTGCTCCCTAAAGCTTTTTCTTCTGTGCCCAATTTCCTTTTACTTATAAGGACTTCAGCCATATTGGATTAAGGCCCACCATCATTCAGTTGGGCACATCTGTCTTCAAAGGTCATATTTACTTTTGGGTTTACACCCACAGAGCCAGGAGTTGGGACCTTAACATGCCTTTAGTGGAGCAGTTGATTCAGTCCCCAACAGTATTTGTCACAAATGAGTCTGTGACCCAAAACAGGTTCATAACCACTGTACTGAAGTTAGTAATCTGCTAAATTATCTCAGTTTTCCATCTTTTCCCATAATTTTATTCTTGTGTCAAATCACTGTACTGGCAAAATGTCAGACCTATTTATGCAAAAGTATAATTGTATTCAAAGTAATCTATACCTTAATTATGTTTCAGAAACATACAGCTTTTGCCACTTTCCCTAATGAAAAAGCAGCTATAAAGGTATGAATTTTCTTTACTATTAAAGTTATTAGCAATATTCTGTTATCCAATACTTGGTTCAAAACTGGGATGTCATGTTAAACTGTAGTTTTTAAAAGGAAAAGGATTTGTATTTCAAGAGTTTGCCTAATAGGCTACATTTGGTATATCAGCTTGGAAAAGTTGGCGGATCTTGGCCAACGGTTAGATATTTGGACATAAGAATAGTAGCTCAACTATAAAGTAAATTGAAGTAGACTTGTAATCTGCATATGTAATTAAAAATAACAAGTTCAACAGTTTCTGTAACTGTTACAAGGCATGATGTTTTAAATACTAAAAGGGAAATTAATATATGTATGTGTATATGTATGGCTGTATAAACATTTTGGGAATGATTCACAAAGGAGATGACCTTTGAACTAGACTTAATGATTAGTTGGATTTTAGGAAGCAAAGGAAGGGTAGGTGGACCTTCAGGTTTGGGAACTAAGTAAAGCCCTCAGGCATGGAGCATTGTAAGTGGAAAAGGAGCTAAGGGTTGGTGTGGAAAAAGGGCTTGAAAAATAGGTTGGGTCTAAATCTGGGCTACAGGGAGGGCTTGAATTTTGTTTAGTAGGTGTGCTAAAGGAATTTGATATGTTTGAGCTGGCTAATGGTCATGTCTGGTAGTGGTTTTGTCATGGGTCGAATGTGGAGAAAGATTAGAGGTAGACGGACTAAATGGAAAGCTGTTGTAAAGACCAAGGCAAGACAATGGATCTGAAAGATCAGAAGATGACAGTAAGAAAACAAGTAGATATGAGACACTTGGTAGAGATTCAGTTTGTAGATTTCATGACTCCTAGAGATATATGGGGTGAGAGAGGGGGAAATGTTCAAGATTTTGTATTGAGCTGTTGTGTTGTTTCATTAAGCTGATAGGTACAGGTGAAGGATTAGGAGGATGTTTGCAAAGGTAGATAATGAATTTAAATGTCATCTATTAATTTGAAGAGTATTAGGCTATTTTTATAGAGATTTTTTGTTTGGTTTTGTGTGTGTGTATGTGTGTGTGTGTGGTTGTTAAAAATAAAATATGGGTCCAGAGCAATGTCAAGAATGGAAGGTTTCTTCAACCCGCGGAGTGGGTGAGATTGCCCAAAGGAAGAAAAGCCAACAGAGAACTGGGAAGGAGCAGTGAAAAAGGAAGTAGGAGAACTAGAAGAGAAGACTCATGGATGCAAAGAGAAGATAATTTTAAGAACATAAGATCCTGTGATGACACAAAATAAGCAGTGAACACAGTTTATTAATTAAGACTTTTTTATTGTGAAACAGAAATGACCCAAATGCTCATCAGTAAGGGAAGAGATACCTTAAATCAAGGTTTCTTAACAAGGGGTCAATGATCTTGAATTTAAATTCAAAAAAACATTATTCTTGTGGGGACGTGTTGGTGTGGGTGTGATATATTTATCAAATAATACATAATATAGGGCGGACTTAGTAAGGGGTCTGTGATTTTACCTGACAGGCAAAAAAAAAAAGGTGTCAGGGGAACAAAAAAGGTTAAGAACCCCTGCCTTAAATAAATAGTAGTATACCCATACACTGGACTATGACTCTTTGAGATTGAGTTAAATGGATGTGTATTAAAAGAGAAAGATAGTTCAGACAGAGTATGTAAATGAAGTTGCAAAATCTTACGCATGATGTAACCTTGGATTTTTGAAAACTAATACATGCTATTTTGTACGTAGAAAAAAAATTGGCAGTTATACACCAAAATGTGAAAAAGTGTCTGTCTCTGAAGATGTGATTACAGATGACTTTTACATTGTATGTTTTTTGTAATGTATAGGGAAGGTCTGTTCAATAATTTTTTTTTTTTCAATATAGCAAAAGAAGTGACAAATAGGGTAATGAAAACCACATTGCCGTAAGGTCAAGATTAACTTGAAGGAGAGGAAATGTTTGTAGTGAAGGGAAGAGATGAGGATAGTAGCAGTGACATAGTTTTCAAGCTACATTGCATTTGAACATATTGGTAACTGATTAAGAAAACAGAGAAATGTTCAAGAATAGTTGGAAGAGAACAAAAAGGAATGTGAGTTTCACGTCAATGTGAATAGATTGATCTATAATCAAAGGAAAGAGAAAGTTCTTGCTCAAGAATGGAGACTATAAGATGTAAGGTAAAGGGTAACTTACATCCCAGTCAAAATTGTAATATGTTTTAGAGCCAGAAGCTAAGGCTTTGAGGTTGAAAGAATTAGGAAACTCTTGTTAAAAAGGAATGCTTTAAGAGAACTTTCTAAATGTTGTTTTTAAATAGCCAATTATGAATATAGTAACACGGGTTCAGTGGAACAACAGAAATGCTAACGTATCATTATGCAAAAGATGAAGTCATCAGGAAAATGAAGTACATAATGGAATGAAGAGGAATAAAATAGACAGCCCTTATTTTCTGACTATTGTCTTCTAATCACCCTACCAGCCTAAAAAGCACATATATGACATTTCTCTCTACCTTGAGTTCTCCTTCTTCAGTTTATGAGGGCTTATTGCCAGCAACATTTTGCCTTGCCTAGGACAAGCTTGCCATCTAGTGACAATGGCTGATAACTAGAGAATATGAAGATGTGCAGAGTACACACAAACATGAATGTATTAATTCAAAACCTAAACCACACTTTTTTCTTTTAATTCAACAAATATATAGAGAGTTCCTGTTATAAACTGAGCTCTGGAGATACAAAAATTATTAAATGGGGGAGCAGGTGTAGCTCTGTTGGTTGAGTGCCTGCTTCCCACACACGAGGTCCCAGGTTCAATCTCTGGTGCCTCCTAAAAAAATTTATTAAATACTTCCTCTGCTAGATCCTCTTTTAGGTCTGGAGATATAATGTCAGTGAGCAGAGTAAAAATCCCTCCCCGCATTGGAACTCACATTCTCAAAAGGGGAGATAGACTATAATTAATAAACTTAATAAATTAATATTTTAGAAGATGGTAAATGCTATGGAATAAAGAAAAAAGAGCAATAGGATCAGGAGTGCAGCGTGGAGAGAGTTCGGGTTGTAGTTAGGGTGCTTATTGAGCAATGATTTAATGGAGGTGAAGGGAGCTAAGGGAATATATGGGAGAAGTTCATTCTAGTCAGAGGAAGAGCTGGAACAGGACTATGGGGCATACCAGTCATGTTCAAGGAAGCCAGTGTGACTGGAGCGGACAAAATGGTGGTAAGGGGTGGGGGTCAGAGTTGGATGTGAGGCTGTAGAAGTAATAGTGACCATATCGTATAGGTTAGTTGTTATAAGGATATTAGATTTTATTCTGAATAAAATGGGGAGCCATCGGAGTATTTTGATCAGAAGAATAACATAATCTGATTTATATTTAAAAGGATCACTTTGTTGTGTTGAGAATAGACTGAAGGAGGGAAAGCATAGAAACCCAGAGGTTTGTTAAAAGTTTATTGCGGTAATTCCGGCCACCGGTGATACTGGTGATACCGGTGATAGTTGCTTGGACCATGGTGGTAGCAGGGGAGATGGTAAGAATTGCTTAGATTTGGATATGTTTTGAAAGTAAGAACAAACAGGATTTCTTCATGGCTTGAATATGGAATAAGAGAAAGAGAAGTCAAGGATGATTCCAAAGTTTTTGACGTGTTAACTGGAAGAATAGAATTACCATCAGTTGAAATGGGGAAGGCCTCAAGTGGAGTACATTTGGGAGGAAAAATTAGTGTTTCAATATCTGAGATGTTTTTTAGATATCCAAGGAGAACTGATTACCCAGTAGTTTGTATATATGCTTCTGGACTTTAGGACAGAGGTCTGGGCTGGAGTTACAGATTGGTGTGTCATCAGTGTAAATATGGTATTTAATTTAAGAGGCTGGATTAGATCACCCAGAGAATGAGTTGAAATAGAAAGGAGGACCAAGAACAGAGCTCTGGAGCATTCCAACATTAAGAGTTTGAGAGGGGACCAGCAAAAAATATTGAGTAGTAGAAATCAGTGAGGTAGGAAGAAAATTAAGACAGTATGGTGTCTTGAAGCCAAGTGAAGAAAATACATCAAGTAAGGAGTGATCAACTATTTTAAATGCTGTAAGATGAAGACTGAGAGTTGACCATTGGCTTGGCATTGGAGAATTTATTTTTGGCCTGACAAGTAATGTCAGTGGACTGATAGGAGCATAAGCCTGATTGGAACGGTGTTGAGACTGAATAGGAGGAGAGGAATTGTAGATAGTGAGTTTAGGTAACTTATGCAGTTTTACTGCAAGAGGAATAAAGTAAAAAGGTCAGTGATAAATAGGATTGATAGAAGAAAAAAATTTTTTAAGATGGGAGAAATAGGAGCAATAAGCTATTGGAGAAATAAGCTATTGTATGATCAATAGAGGGTGAAAAATTACCAATGTAGGTAAGAACTTATTAGCCCCTCCAAACAGTTCTAGAAAGTAGCTAAGGAGACGTTTTTGAGTAGATGAGAGGATGTGATTTATTATTCAAGTCAAGCGACTGCATTTAGAGAGAAGCTTAGATAATTAATGTGATAACAGGTGGAAGGTAAAATGTGGTTGGCAGATACTAGTAGGTGGGGAGTTGTGGGAGGTATCTGAAATTCTCCTCTATTTGCTTTATTTTTCTCAAAGCAGGAAACAAGATCCTAGGCTTAAAGAATGGGAGAGGAATGTTGTAAGGTTGAGGAAAGAATAGAAATTACAAAATATTCTCTAAGTAGTGAAGAAAATGAACTAAGAATGTAATATAATTGTGTGACATCACTAAGGGCCACCTTCACATTTGTGTTTGTGGTCATGACTTAATGTGAAACCAGGCACCTTCATTATGTGTGTTTTTCTAGCCGTTTTCACCTGCCTTGACACAGGTGAATTGGAAGAGATTGGATTTAAAACCAGGTTTTGGTTTCTAAGTGCTTGGAGGCAGTTCTTTGATTAGTAATAAAGGCTTGGCAACTCAGAAGTGGAAAAGTGTAAGAAATCATTAAGGGAATATTAACAAAGAAAATGTAAAAATTGTTGTGAATATGACCTCTATGTGATTTTTGGTACAATTATCTTTTTTTTTTTTTACTTTTTCGTTCTTTCAAACTGAAGGCATTGACAAGACTCCATCAGCTGAAACTTTTAGGTCATACTTTAGTTGTTGAATTTGCAAAGGAGCAAGATCACATTCACTCCCCAAGTCCCTCTTCAGGCAATGAAAAAAAGAAAAGGTATGTAGATATTTAAATTGTCCTAATATTTTAAAGTTTTTAATCAGTTGTATTGTTATTGGATTGTCTTCAAACCAGCAAGTAAATAATTTGAACCAGAATAATTGATATATCTCTCTATTGAATCCACTACTTTAAAAAATAGATATATTTTTGCTCTTAATTGTGCATTAATTTTAGTTTGATGCCTGAGTGTTGATTTCCTAATTCAAATTAATCAATGTGAAGTGGGAAGGAAGTAGGGTGAAAAGCATTTGACTTTATGTGGAGGGAAGGTAACTAGGATAAATTCCTGGTATTAGAGATAGAAGGCTATCAGAATAGGCATGGCCTTTGAAATGAAAAACTGTTATTTGGTTTCCAGCTGTGACTCTTTATAGGTAAATAACCTTTGCAAATTTGCTCTGTATCAGTGGTTCTCAAATTGTGGTCCCTGAACCAGTGGCATCACCTGGAATCTTGTTTAAAATGTGAATTATGGGACCTTGGCAAATTATGAAAATTCCAGTCCTATTGAATCAGAAATTGGGGCCCTAGGGTAGGGAGACGGTAAGGCTCCCAGCAGTCTTAAGTTTTAACAAACCATCCAGGTGATTCTGATATACTCTAAAGTTGGTCAGTGAGAATAATCATACCATCTCCATAGGTTGTTGTGAAGAGTAAATGAAAATATGGAGTTCTTTGTATAGTGTCTGGAATAGAAAAGAAGGTATTCAGTGAAAGTTAATTATTCCTTCCTTCCTTTTCATTGGTGTTTGCTTGAAAAATGTGTGGATGTTTTATTTATTATGGAACTATTTTTATAATGCTACATTTGAAAAGATAATTTGACTTTTCTGTATACAATTTTTTGCTTTATTTCTAAAGATAAGATCAACTTTGAGTCTTGTTTTCTAGGTCTGATGACCCTGTGGAAGATGATAAAGAAAAGAAAGATCTTGGTTGTTTAACAATAGAAAATGGAATTGCACCAAACCATGGGTTAGTATTTCTTGACCATTTTATTGTTTTTGTTGGTCTGTGTAGTTATAATGCAAATGAGATATTTAAAAAATAAGAATATTTTAATGTCATATATATTTTTAATGTATTGATTAAACATTGTGAGCTATAAAAGCTTAATTGTTACTGATTTCTGTTCAAAGAAAATTTCTAAAATTTTCAGAGCTGAGATTAGCTCTGATAGGAAATATCTTGTTTTTGTTTAATGCGATCAGAAAACTTTCTTTTTGATGTACTTGTACAAACTGTATTATTTGAGTATTTCTGTATTTATCAGGTTACTTCAAATGAGTTATTGATATGAAACAGCTATTAAAGATGAATAATAAGTACTTTAAATGTTTTCTTTTAGGCTGACTTTTCCTCTAAATTCATGCCTCAAGTATATGTATCCACCACCTTCAAGTACAATTCTAGCAAACATAGTAAATGCCTTGGCAAGTGTGCCTAAGTTCTATGTACAGGTAAGTAGAATATAATTTATTCTCCTGAAAGCAAGTGCTTGTATAGATTGATACATTATTTTCCATGCTAATGGTCATACTTATACATAATAATATTAATCAGGTTAATTCCATAAAGGTAAAAATGATTTTAAAGTATTTTAAAGGTAATGAAATATTCCTTCTTTCAAGTAAAGGCTTTTATAAACTATGATGTAAATGAATACTAATAAACCAGCTAATGGGAAAATTCAATTTCTGGTAATTCTTTGTTGCATTAGTCTATACCTTTAACACAGGACTTTTTTAAAGGATAAGACATAGTGGGCCCCACAGCAAATGGATGAAAATATTGGCAATGATAAGATGTCTTTGAAGTAAAAAAATATATAAATGATGATTATTTCCTTTATGCAATTCTGTGTTTCATAATTTTATATAAACAGAGAAAAATATATAAAAACATTTCATTAGTTTTTACGTTGCAATAGTCTAAGTAGTGGGGATATTGTCTTTAGAAATGACAAAACATTTAGGAAAGCTAATCATCTGAGTTATACCATTAACTTATTTTAGTCTCGTCCTGGAGGTATAAAAGCAAGAAATGGGCCTTCCCTTGCACTAAATAAATCATTAGTACATAAAGTATAAGATGTCAGTGGAATCATCATTTTATACTGTATGATTTTAATTGTTTTATCACTTGAAGGTGCTTCATCTTATGAATAAAATGAATTTGCCCACACCTTTTGGACCAATCACTGCACGACCTCCCATGGTAAGAAAGCCCCTAGAATTTCCAAAATCCCAGATTTCTCATCCTGAGAGAAATTATTGAGGCTAAATTATACAAGTGTTGTCCCAGTGACCTCTGATGCTCACTGAAAATAAGGAACAAATAAAAAGTTAATATCATAATAGTAGAGATCTGAAAGTTGGGGAGAGCCAGAATATGAAAGAGATGTTTTTGGTCATAGAGGCCATCATTTCTGCCAGTGTTGTTGTTCAGCCCTTTGGCGTAGAATATTGTGCCATCCTATACTATAATTACATTTAACTAACTTAATTATCTAAAAAATTCATTGTTCTGGTTTTGTCACAAATAGAGCTTCATTTGTAGAAGACAAGAAAGGTTGCTAATATTTTTACTAGAATTTACTATGCAAATCTATCAGTAATTTAGATAGTCTGTGTGACTTATGAATAATTTTATTTTGTTGTAATAGTACTCTTAGTACTTTTATAAATAATAACAATGAGAAATTATTTCAAGTGCTAACATAAGTAAAAAACTATTTGCTTTAAGGGGTTGGCTGCTTTTCTAATGTAGATCCTATTAGCTTCAAAAATCATTTTGTAACCCCAGCACATACCCAAAATTCCTGGCACATTGCAGGGGCTTATTTAAGGTTATGCTAGCTGCTGTTAACAAGTAAACCTCAAATTCTTTGAGTAGTTTAATGTATTATGTTATTTCTTGCTCATGTCAGGTCCATTCAAAAGTAGGGCAGAGGGATGTTCTGGTCTGCTTAGTCATTCAGAAGATCTGGATTTTTTTCAAAATGTGCCTTCCCAGGTTGATAAGGGCACCAACATACAGGGCCTGGAGGCTTGGGAAGAAGAGAGGATTATGTGTATGGTAGTTTTTTATGCTCACATTCCATTGGCTAGAGCTCAGTTACATGGCTAAATCTAACTGCAAAGGGAGGTTTGGAAATTTAGTCCAGCTAGGTGCTAAGGAAGAAGAAACAAGTTTTGTGATTAGCAAGCAGTCTGCCACAGTATATGTACTCTAAATATGTGTTGAATGTATGGAAGAATGTCCTGGTTTAGAGAGAGATGAGAATCAAGTATCTGAATGGAAATGTTTTGCCTTTTCTATAAAAATCATAGATTGGCATTACATTTTTGTTTTGTTCTTTTAATTAGTATGAAGACTATATCCCAGTGCATGCACCTCTTCCACCTGTATCTCCTCAGCCACCTGAGGACCCTCCTTTGCCAGATGAGGATGAGGAGTTATCTAGTAAAGAATCAGAATATGAAAGCAGTGATGATGAGGACCGACAGAGGTTTGTATTATCAAAAAATACTTGTTTAGAATCCAGGAAACATAGATTGAGGGAAAGGAACTCTCTTGTTCTTAAACTTTTCATATAATTCTTCATAATTTGGGGTCATGAGAATTTGTCCGTGCCCAGACCCCAACCGCTCAAGCATATGTAGTAGCTGTAGATTAAGATCTGTGATTAGATAACAAGACCTGAGGGAAATTTTTTCTATTATGCATAATTTTTAGATGATTATGATGTTATAAATTACTCATATTTTCATAACTCATTCTCCTGGATTGTATTCCATCAAAATAATTTCTAGAGCAATTCTGTAGGATTTTATACTAAACTATTCACAATAACTTCTGCAGATGAGTTATTGTTACTTTATTGGTTGTTCTCGACTGTCTATATATTTTACTTACAGATTCTGGTAAACAGCAATAAGTTGTTAATAATTGTCCAGGTATATAATCCATGACGTAACCTGGAACAGGAGCTGGCAAACACTTTGGGTGAAGTAGTAATTTTTTAAATTTTTTATTTCTTTTTACTTATGGGTCAGATGGTCTCTGCTGCAACTACTCAGTTTTGCTTTTGTATGAAAGCAGACATCGACAACATCTAAATGAATGGGTGTGGCATTGTTTCAATAAAATTTTCTATACAAAAACAGCTGGCTGTATTTGGTCCTTGGGCTATAATTTACCAACCCCTAGCCTAAAAGATTGGTATGGGGCACACAGTGGGAATATTGGTTAACTGCACAAAAGAATCAGGTACAAAAGGAATGGTTGACATGAGTTAGAGCCCAAGCAGAGACTCTGGGTAGCATATACAAATATTCAACAATTTGACCATTATCAAGTCATTGATTGTACACTTAAGTAGTGGCTCAATATATATTCTTTTTCCAGGGAAAGAGTTAAAATCAAAGTTTAGTTGGGGTTGAAACTTCAAATTAGGGTAAATAAACAAATCTGTCTTGTATGGAGATTTTTAGCAAGGCTGACAGGCAGTTCCTAATACAAGGTAACTCTTGTTGCTAAATCATGGTCAGTATAAAGGATTGCATAGGGTTAATTATTTAACCTCTATGAACTTTGTAAAAATTAGAAATGCTATATGTAAACTGGCAAAACCTTTTATTTTACTATTATTTGGTTATTTAGGTTTCTATGGATATAGTATGGAATTTTGTAAGTAATTTATATTAAATCATGAAAACATCATATTTGTATGAACCAACCTCTGGTTTCAAATTTCTCACAAACTTTACATGCTTTTCTATTTTTTTCTTGAAATGTAAAATAAATGGTATATATTTATTTATTTAGCCGGTATTGATTACCTAATATATATATGCCAGGCACTGTTACAGAAATGTGGCATACTTTGGGTGACCAATTTATGAAAACAGACCTGCTTTGTATAAGTGGATTTGATCATTAAAATTTTGGTAAACCATGGTTATTAAGAGGCATTAAAAATTTATAACATGTTTTCATTTTTCCCCACCTAGGAAAAAAAGGTTTAAAACTTATTTTACTCAACCTCTTTCTTCTCTTCTCACCCCCACCCTTTCCCCTGGATTTCGTTGTGAATTTGTGTGTGTGTGTGTTTTGCTTTCAAATTTCACAAATGTAACCCTGGGGAGATAAGAGCTTTGACTAATGGTTTTCACCTCTTGTTCTGTGGAAACACTATGCCTGATCCTGTGGAAGATACAAAAATGCCTAGACAAGATCTACTCTAAATATTAAATACTCTTGTAATTTTGATACAGTTGTACTTGATATCATCTTGTCACTCCTTAAGTGTTATTTATTGACTACTTCAGTACGGTATTTGAAACTTTTATTTTCAAGTAAATTATCTTGTTTATGTAATGATTACTTTACCATATTATGTACAAAATACTTTTAAAGAAAGAAAAATACTTCAGTCTCTCTTTAATTAGAATATAAATCAAAAGAATTTTTGTTTGTAAGGTCTTTTGAATCAGTCAAGAAAAGAATAATGACGTTTTGTAGATCGTTTAGTGTATCTATCCTGTTCAACCATTTTGCAGGAAGGCCAGACATAGGGCAACCAATAATGTTTATACTTGCTAAATTGCAATGAAATAAATTCCTAATTTCTTCAAGGTAAGATGAAATTTGAACAAAGATTTAGAATTTGAGTTTTTGTCAGATTGATTACATCTTAATTGATGGCTTAGAAGATATTTATGCCACACAAATCAGTTTATAAATTTTTGTATAGGCCCAAACAACAGACACAGTGGTAAACAGCTGTACTTCAGGTAAGGAAATATTTTTTTTTACCTTTCCTCTTCCCAATGTAGAATGACCAAACTAATGGAACTAGCAAATCTTCAGCCCAAAAGACCAAAAACAG
The DNA here is from genome assembly GCA_029593785.1 of Cabassous unicinctus. Classification (NCBI taxonomy): domain Eukaryota; kingdom Metazoa; phylum Chordata; class Mammalia; order Cingulata; family Chlamyphoridae; genus Cabassous; species Cabassous unicinctus. The sequence goes on from JAQZBX010003999.1 coordinate 13,569, forward strand.
TAAAGCAGCACCATGTGAGAAAAAAACGAAAAATAAAGGATATGTTGAATACACCTTCTTCTGCTTTGAACAGGTAATTTTGCTTTGGATTATGAAGTAAGGGTTGTCTGTATATACTTTGTTACATGTTTAACTCATATTATTCCTCAATCTGGTGTTTCATATCAGTCTACTTGGTTCACTGGTGGCTTCCATTTGCCAAATTTGCAAGTGTTTATAATTCTCTTGATCAGCATTTGATACTGTTCACTACCCCCAGTATCAAAATTTTCTAGCCTTAATTTTACATTACCATTCTCTTTTTTAATCTCCCACCTTATTACCTGCCTTTCTTTATTCCTTCCTTCTTTTCAATTTTAAAACCTCTTCTTCATCTCTGCTTTTTAAATATTGGATTTCATATGCTTCTGTCCATGGTCTTTTTCTGTTCATTTATTTATATTCCGTGTTAATCTCATTCATTTTCATGATTTCAGCAATTGCAGCTGGGTACCAAATCTCTCCTTTAGATTAAATTTCTCTCCTGAGACCTAAAATCATGATTTCCAACCTTCTGTTTGATATTCAAAATATCTCATAGCACTTATATTAGTTTTGTTTTGGATAATATTTTATCTTTCTCTCACTATCTGTTTCTCCTCCTACATACATAGTTTTGACAATGGCATTACCAATATGTTTATATGAAATTATATTTATTCCTCCTAACTCCATTTCCTGTTATCAAGCATTTTTTTGATTGCTAAGCACCCACCAGATAAAAATGCATACATCAAAGCATGGCACACAGGACCCACCAGAATTCCCTTTAGTATTCATCAAATGGGTGGCAAGGTGCTCTGCTAAATATTGTGTGTGGTTTGGAGCACGCTTCCAAAGCTTACTGATACATCTTTTCAGTTAATGAATTGTCTTAAAGGCAGTCAACCAAATGCACAAATTATTATTACACTTATTAGCAATTTTAATACATGACATAAAAATATGTAGACTAAGAATTTTAGGGTTTTGAGAAAAGAGATCGCAGCCAGTTGAGAAATGTAGTACCTACATTGTTAGGGTTTACTGATGTAGTAAATGTAAATAACTTTGTGCAATTAGTGTAGTGTGAGCTATCAGTATTAGTTTGTTGTTGTTGTTGTTGTTTTAATGTAAATTTGAAATAATGTTTTACTCAGAATTTTGTTTGCAACTGTAAACTAATGCTGTGTCTGTATTTAAACAGTAATGTACATTCAGTGCTGTTGCCTTCCGATGTATTTGACCAACCACAACCAGTAGGTAATAAAAAAATTGAATTCCATATATCTACTGACATGCCAGCTGCATTTAAGAAGGATTTAGAGAAGGAACAAAATTGTGAGGAACAAAATTGTGGTAAGGATATTCTAGTTCTTTTATATGTTATGTAAAAATTCTTTTCAACCAGCATTTGTGTCAGAATGTTTTTTTGTATAATGTTTCTGTAAATAGTATACACGAACTATATTTAAAATAGGCAAGAACTGTATTTAAAATAGGCAATCAGGTTCTTCCTCAATATCATTGAATAGTGTCTGTTTTTAACTTCATAATGTAAAATGAACATTAAATGGCAAAATTGCCACTATTGCCTTTCATTGTTAATAAACTCCAGGATGAAATTCAGTACGCATTTTTGCTAATGTATACACTTAAAAATATAATACAGGAGTTTCTTTTTTGGCTTAATTTTTCATTGCTTATCTAACATGATGTATTAGGGTTTTATTAGTATAATTGTTTAGAACATAAGCAGTGTGCCTATCTTGTAAGTTGTAGATTTCATGTAAATATTTTTTTGTAATCCAAAAAACATGGAAGATATTTACCAAAAATCCTATTCTTAAATGTAAAGATAATGTATTGAAATTACAGTTATATTTTATTCTTACTTTAGACATTGACTTGACATTATATTACAATGGGGTTTCTTTGTTCTTTAAATCTTTTTTTAATTTCAGAAATAATACAAGGTTATAGAAAATGTAATAAAAACAGAAGCATATAAAGTAAAAGTTTTTTAAAGTTAACACTCCAAAGCTCTGCATCCACTACCTAGAGGTAACCAAATATTGGTGTAAATATAAAATTTTTCCATACCTTATACTATACACGTATAAACACATTTTATTTTCTCTTATTTCTTTTTTTAAATAATCATCATGTTTTACATAGTGTTCACCATTTACTAAATATCAGCTCACAGTATAGTTATATCAATCTTTTATCACACCCTGTTGATAGAAGTTGAGGTTTTTTCCTTTTACTGTTACAGAAAATACTGGAGTGTGCATCTTTATACATATATCTTTAAAAACTTGTGTGACTATAGGATAGAGTTCTAATAAGTATTACAGGTGTAGTGAGTGAAAAACTAACTGGTTTTAATTCCTTTCTTTACAGTGAGAATACAGTGCCTTTTCAGATAGCTCCTTTGTGTTTGTTTCACTATTTTTTTTATTTTTTAAGTTTTTTTTGTCTTGTGGCTAGTCACTCTCTGATATACATTTAAAGACTTTACCTGTATGAGAGGGAGGACAGTCATCTTATTCTGCATCAGTGTCAAAGTAGTAATGTTGAAGAAACAGTAGAAGCAGTTTTAAAAATTTTTCTTGTTACTAATGCTTTCAGGCCATGAGTTCTGTTTGTACGATGGTTTTTCTACATTATGAAGAGGCTATTATAACCCTAAATATGGCATATTAATTGCATCATTTTCATAGCTTTTTGTCATCCTAGTATCCTTTGGAGTTTTTTTTTAGGTAGTATAACTAGAATGTTCCAGGGAATATTTAACCCTATCCTTCCCAACCCTCTCACCTAAATCAGTCTAATTCTTGCTGATGCTAAGATTCATGCTATATGTTGTCTAAAATTTAAACATTACAATGTTTTTTAGTTTTTCTACTTGAATAAGTAATCCCTTAAATGTTCAAATACTTGTTTTTATTTATTTCTTTTAGGATCAGGATTAGGATGTGTTTTTTTTTGTTTTTTTTGTTTTTTTTTTAAAGCATACCCAAATCGAATTGTTTTATTTTATGATGTTTGTTCCTTCCAGCATAATTTTCTGGTTTTAGTCTTTTATTCATCTCTGTGAAGGTTGAAGGTTGTTTTCACAATATTCTGATTAACACTTTTAATTAAGTCTTTATACACATTGTATAATCTTGAATTACCATGTCCTATTAGCAGAATACCTTTGATAATTATATCATTTATTTCTTTTAATTACAAATTTCTTTTTTGGTTACACAATTATTAATAGTCCATAGTGGATTAATAATAGTTCACAGCAAAATACTGATTATTGTCTCTAAAACACATCTATCTACCTACTGAACATTTTCATAAGATCCCCCTTAGCACCTCAAACTAAATATATCAAAACTGATTTAATTTTCTTTCCACTTTGTAGGCCATTTAAATGGCACCACTAAGTAACCATTGGCTTTTTACATATTGTATATGGCTACTTTTGTGCTATAGTGGCAGAGTTGAGTACTCATGACAGAAACCATATTGCCTGCAAAGCCTAAAATATTTAGTATTTGGTCCTTCACAGAAAAGTTTGCCTACTCTCTTCTAGAGCATTGAGAAAAACACCAAAGAATTTCAGGGCCAAAAGATAATCTTAGAAATAAAAAACAAACAAACAAACAAAAAAACTGTTGAAGGGAGGGATTTTTAATATGTTAATGTTGAACTCTTAGATTTACCTGCTACTGAAGTTGATCCATCAAATGTAGGATTTGGAAAAATCTTCCCTACACCTAATTTAAACATCACAGAAGAGATTAAAGAAGACACTGATGAAATGCCATCAGAATGTATTTCTAGAAGGGAGTTGGAAAAGGGCAGAATTTCTAGAGAAGGTAACTTTATGAAATAAACCAATATTTGTCATTTTACACTTCTTTGAGTCTATCAAAACTAATCCTTACTTCATGTTATATACCTTAAGGTGCATACCACATAATCTCTCTCCTGTTAATATTTTTAATCACCTGTTTTGGTTTTAATACCCATATTCCATAGAAGGAAGGTACCTGTCAATACAGTGTTTCAGTCTGTATTTGTATGGGAAAAAATTGTTTTCATTCCCAAAAGTTATATAACATTTTAAACAAATTAGTGTCTCCCACGAGTCTGAAGTTATATATTCCAGTACAGTTGATGCCATCACAATACTGTGTCTGATGCATACAAAGTGATTGTAAAACATTTTAGTTATTGGGTGATTAGAAATGTATGTTTAAGAGTATTCTCGTATGAGAGTTGTTGTTTTTTTTTAATTTCTATGGGTTTTTTAATTTTTTTTTTAGTAAATTTTAGTAAAATATTTGGAATTTTAGATTAATGTGTTGCACAATTTTTTAATTCATTTTTTGGGAACATACTACCATTAAATGAGAGGAGCCTGTATAAGGGTTCTTTAGAGGCCAATTTATCTGAAATACCTGATTATTTTTTGAGTACTTCATTATTATATTTGAATATAGAGGTGGCTGTTAATTTGGAAAATTCACATTAAATAAAATAATATATTTACTCCAGTCTCTTCTTTAATAAAGTAATCTGAAAGGATTTTTAATAGTGATACTTCATTAAACAAATTTTAGTTTTACATTCCTGAAAACTTTAAAACAAGTTAATTTTTGTTTTTATATAATAAATTCAGATTCTTTAATGACTATTTTTGGTAGGAGACTTAACCATTGCTACTAGTTTCTATGGTTTTAACATTTTCATGATGCTTATTTTGTCTATTTAGCCGCTATATTTGAATATCATAATTTACACCTTTAAAAAATTGATGAATATATCTTAATTTTTTACTTTATGTTATGTTTTGTTTTTTAATTAAGAAATGGAAACACTTTCAGTTTTCAGAAGTTATGAACCTGGTGAACCAAACTGTAGAATTTATGTAAAGAATTTGGCTAAACATGTACAAGAAAAGGTAAGTTGAAATATGTATGTTGATTTTTTTAAAATATTGTATTTCTTTCTTCCTTATTTTATTTTTATCTTGTTGTATTCCAGGACCTTAAATTTATTTTTGGAAGATATGTTGACTTTTCATCAGAAACACAACGGATTATGTAAGTGGTTGTCAAAATCTTAAAAATTATGTTTTCTTTGTATCTGCTACCTTTTGCTTTCCCCAGCATTTTTGTTTTGGAGAAAATGAAGTTGAAGTTGGTCTCACCTATGTAATCTTTAATATTTCTAGGTTAGGGGTCAGCAGACTTTTTCTGCATATGGCTAGATGGTAAAAATTAATATTTTTTTATTATGGCCATTTGATATCTTCACAACTACTCAGTTCTATCGTTGTAGCATGAAAGCAACCGTAAACAATATATCATGAATAATCATGGTAGTGATCCGGTGAAATTTAATTTACAGAAACAGGCCTCATGCCAATTTCCCCCATCTCAGCTCCAGAGCAGTGGTTCTCAAGCCTGTATAAGAATCAGCTGGAAAGCTTGGTAAAACAGTTTCTTGGGCCCACCCCCAGAGATTCTGGTTTTCTAGGTTGGAATAGGGCCCATGAATTTGTGTTTCTAACAACCTCATGGATGATGCTGGTCCAACATCTTTGAAAACCACTGCTTTTATGACTCATCCAGAAATATAAAGCAGTGAGGCAAACTTGTACATTCTTGCTCTCATATTAGCTTCTTCTGTTTTAATGCTGCATTAAGCTAGGCTCCCAAGAGAGCAAAAGAGTGCACAAGTAGGAATACAGACAAAGTGAGAGTCTTTTGAGTTGAGATAAAATACAAAAGTGACTCTTAACTAGTCAAGTAGAACTAATACTTTTAAAAGTCTAATCCTTTTATGTACCTTTTCAGATGTGGTTTGTATAGGTAGTACCATATCTTAAAATTCTGTGTTTATACTCAGTATAGTGGCAGATAGCCCTTCTTAAAAAGATACCAAAAGTTTCTTTTGGTGGCCATGCAAAAAATTCTGGTCCTTTTTCTTTGTTGCTGCCTTCATTGATCATAAGAAAAAGACAAGCAAAATTTATACATTCTTTCCATACCAGTATTTTTTTGGGGGTGGGGGTAGGTACTAGGAATTGAACCCAGGACCTCGTACATGGGAAGCAGGCACTAAACCACTGAGCTACACATGCTCCCCTATTTCCAGTATTTCTTAGAATTAGAATTTGATGAGGAAAAACCTATATCCAGAAAACTTTAGACATTGAAATGATAAATTAATAATTTTTTCCCATGGGAGAGGTATGATTTTTTTTTTTTTTTTTAAACATTTCACTGCCTTTTTTATTTGATACTTTTTTAAAATGCAAAGTTTGTTTTTAAAATGTTTTACATGCTTTTACTGGTCCCATAAACTATATAAATAGTAGCCATTACTTTCCTTGTAATTACTATCTGGTTTTCTTAAGTAGCCTTTGAATAGTTTTATCTCAAAAATGTTGAGAAATGAGTATACTATGGAATAATAGAACACTATACTGGAAATGAAAAAATCTGGTTTGTATTTCGTTTTTGAAGGTAATTATCTTTGTGACCTAGAAGAAGTTACTTAGTCTAGGGTAGGCGTCAACTGTAAAATGATGGTTTTGACTAAATAATGATCACAGTGACTAGTATTGAATTGGCTAAGAGCTTCAGAAATTTTTAAAAAAGTTTGAAACAATGAGTGTGCTTTTACAGTGGCAGTAATATAATTTTAAGTCATATAATCACACTTCATGATAGTTTTTAAAAAGATAAAGCATGACATTAAACTCACATTACCTTCTTGTAGAATCAGTTTGAGAATAGATACATAAGTATAATTTTAGAAGACCTGACTAATATGTGCTAATCAAACAGAAGAGTCATTTTTACTTTATGAAATAGCAGAAATTTAAATCGTCCAACACATTCCCATTCACTTCATCAAAATTCCTTTGACATTTTAAATCAAAGCCACTTTTTCTTCTTTGACATTTCTAGGTTTGATATACGTTTGATGAAAGAAGGCCGCATGAAAGGACAAGCTTTCATTGGACTTCCAAATGAAAAAGCAGCAGCAAAAGCCTTAAAGGAAGCTAATGGATATGTGCTTTTTGGAAAACCCATGGTGGTTGTATCCTTTAAGTTAACCTGTTTCAAACTATGTAGTTTTTAGAAGGATGTAACTGAAACTAACTTACATATTATTTAAAATACCAGTAACTGGCATTCTAGCTTGAGATCATTCAGTTACAGTTAAACATTATATACCTAAGCTGAGTTGGATGACAGTCGTTATTGAGATTTTTATTGAAAAATAAAGGAATTTCAGCAGCATGAGGTTAGTAAAATTTCAGCCAAGTCTAAACATTTCACTTATACAGCTCAAAAATACATTCTCATGCTACGCCTAAGAGACTACAGTATCCAGAAATGCATTTGGAGTCATTAAAGAAAAATGCAATTCACTGTAGTTCTATTGTTTTTGTATTTTATTGTAGTGTAATTCACATTTTTATTTGACAAATCTGCATTTTTGGTTAGTGCAATTGGCAAACTAGAAACCAGTGGTAAAGATGGAGCAAAGGTCCAGGTATAAAAAATTAATGACTGTAAAGTAAAGATTAATTTTTTTACTTCCCAAATGCCTAGAATAGTCCTAAAGAGCAGGTAAGACACAGTAAAAAAATATTTGTTGACTGGCTGAGAGTAGGAGACAAGTTTAAGAGATAAACTTTATTCCTACCCTACATTCGTGAATTCTTGATGATTAACTAGAAAAGATTACTTTCATGTTTGTGAAGGAAACCTTAATTTAATAATACTAGCAGTTTGCTCGATCAGCTAGACCAAAACAAGATTCTAAAGAAGGAAAAAGAAAATGTTAAAAATTAGTAAAGGTAAGTGTGGATATAATATAAAAGGACAAGACTATTTCTTGAGCTAAAATTAAGGAAGCTTAAAAGCCTTTGAGTAGTAGTTCTGCTTTCTCCTAAGATTCTTCAAGGACTGTTTGATCAATTTTACAGTTACTCACCATTAAACTTCAGAATTATAACTAGAGAATAAAGTCCCATTTGTATATAAAAATTAAATGTGGAGATTGAGCTTTATAAGGAAACAATATCTTTATTTGTCTTTAACTTTTCTACCTAGTGTAAAGCAGTGGTTCTTAAACTTCAACAAGTATTAGAATCACAGATTACTGGCCTCCAGCCGTAGAATTCTGATTCATTGGATCTAGCATTCAGGCCTAGCATGACCAGCCCTCCCAGTTTGCCTGTCACTGAGGAGTTTCCTAGGACACCATTCTCTCAGTGTTAAAATGGCAAGTTGTTGAGGAAGCCAGTACAAGATGGTCACCCTAGGTAGGGCCAGCGAATTTGCATTACTGAGTTCCCAGGTAATGATGAGTCACTGGTCCAAGGACCACACTGAGGATTTCTGAAGTAAGCACTTAAAGCTAAATTTTCTACACTTAAAATTTTGAAGTTCTGAGTATATAAATTTAATTGATAACATACTTCACAAAAATGCATATGAAATGGCATAGTTTGTCCTTCAAGTAATGTTATTGCATTCTTAAATAGTTTAAGGATATAACAAATAGAATTAAATATTTTGCATTCTAAAGCTTGTGCTTTAAAGATATTTTACAACATTAAGTGGAAATCTTTTATTTTTTATTTTAAAATTTTCTGCCTTTGTAAACTGGGAGAACATGAAGTAAATGGTTCAAAATTACTTGTATTTTGCTGGAAAAATCATTAAATAAGAGAAAATTTTGCTTAATGTTTATTCTCTGTGTGAGAGGTCTTGAATATTTGAATTTTGTTGTAAAGTATCTATAATGATGTAGTCAGCAGTCTTTCAAGTACCTTAGAGGAAAAGTGAAAAACAGTTTTCCATGTGTAATTAAAAAGAATCATTTATTTGTAAATCTTAAGTTGAAAAATAAAATTAAACTGCATTCTGCTGTTCTTCTTTAGAAGCATTCCTGCGTAAATACTGCTGTAATACTGTCATGCAAAGTGTATCCTTTCTTGTTGTATCCTTTTTGGGGCAGTGTTCTGTTTTGTTTTTTTTTTTCTTTTTCTTTTTTCCCCTAGAAATGTCTCATTGCTCTCCTACTCATTGATCCAGATTGAGCAATAATTTTTTACACTTTGTTCAAATTAATTAATTTCTAAAAGTATCTGTGTTGATTGAAGAAATCTCTTAGGCATTTTTTAGATTTGTTGTTGAATTTTTTAGCTGTCCTTTAAATTATGTAACTTTTCCAGGGAAAGTTAGTGAATCAGGTCAACTTATTTACTTTGTATACATTTGCTGTACCTTTGAATGTAGTTTTGCTTCCTCTACTTGTGTAGTTTCTTAAACCTAACTCAATAACATATGTTTTCTGTTTTATGACATATCTGACTTAAGTGTTCTATATAACATGTAAAATTTGGGGAAATTATTATTTTTCTTTTAAAAATTACACATTTTGAAAATTAAATGGATTTCTTTGTGTATTCCAAATAAGAATAGCAGACCTCACATCTGAAGTCTATTTATTGAAATCTTCTTTGAGATATAGATAGCAAGTGGAAGTTTCTTCCCTCTTTTCTTTTTCTAAACAAAACAAAGCAAAAAAAAAAAAGTATTGAAAAAAGAATAGCAACGAAGGGGAGAAGACATTATTGACCCAAGGTAGCACGTTAAGTGAAAAAAACAATGCTAGTGCATATGTAAGAATAGTGGTGTCCAAACTGGTTGATGACCAGAATCACCTAGAACAGTGGTTCTCAGTCTTGGCTATGCATTGGAAAGATCTGGGGACTTTTTATTGAAAAATACTGATTTTAAGAAAACAAAAAACCATTAAAAATATATATATATACTGATTTCCAGAGTTTTGATTTAATGCATCTGGAGTGTAGATGAAACACTGGGATTTTTAAAACCCCTCAGAGTGATTCTAATGGGCCACTAAGGGTTGAGAACCACTGAGGAGGAATTTTTACACATAAAGATTCTTGGAGACTACCATAGAACTTACAAATCAGTATCTGGAAATGGAGGCCAAGAATTTAATTTGAAAAGATTCCTGTAGTAATTCTGACAACAGACCAATTATGTATACTACTTTGTCAAAGTAAAATAGGCACCTAATACCAACCTAGCCATCCAACCTTTTAGGGTAGGAAAATAGAGGGTTGGAGCCATCTGCATTTCTTTCTTGCAAATTCTGTTCTTATTAGTACTGTAAAAATAATGAAAAAATTCTCTTAATGTCCATTATCACCCTAAGAGTTCATTAAAGCAACAGGTACTGAAATTGCAATTGTTTTTCTATAGAGACAGTTAAATGGTTCATTTTTTATTGTTATAAATTACAGTTTCAATATAAGCTGTTTACTTAGATACTTAAAAATTTTGTTATACTGACTTGATTCACTAATTTTCTAAGTATAAATTTTAGCCTTTAGTTAATTTGAAAATATGAACTGTTTTATAATCATGATTATTATTGATGGCTTTTATCATGTTTTAGGTTCCTTTTGAGTTCCATATCTTTCAAGTGTTTTCCAACCTGAGGAGAAGAAATTGGCCCCCTGGACTATGGAACAGTGCGTAACAGCTTTTAAAGTGTATTTAAAAATTAAATCTATATGCATTTAAAACAGTTTATTGGAGATATATTACATGTGTTTTAATCATCTTCCTCTTATATAATAAATTATTTTCTTCCCAATAAGATAGTGTTTTTTATTTTTCTTTATATATGTTGTTTTATGCATCCAAGAAAGTATAACTTGATATAGGAAAGTATAACTTGATAATTACATATATTTTAAAGGAAATTTTATTATGGCAAATATTAATTTTCTATTATTACAGATATTACTATTTTTCATCCTTGAATACCACATACTCATTTTTTTTAACGTACTCTTAAATCTAAGTTACAATTATTTTAATAGTTTAGTTTGCATTTGGGTTTTGTTTTGTTTTTTTCTTTATTTTCTTATCTTTTTCTTTTTTGTAGATGAAAGGTTTCTCAAAGTTGAGGGAATTTGTATCTTTGCCCTACTTTAATTTTCCATTTTTGTATCACCAAATCAAATTATCTCATGAAAATGTTTCCATAAAAAAATTATTCTCTTATATGTAAGTAGGAAATTTTTGTTTTGTTTTGTTTTGTTTTGTTTTTTACTTTTTCTTACTGATATTGTCCTATGAATATGTGATAACAGCTTCATCTTAGTGCTACTGCTCAAAGGCTCAGGTCTCCTGGTGGAATGCTGTTCTGAATCACAGCTTCTTCCCTTTTACTCATTGCATTGCAATGTGAAGGGAGTGAGAACATTAAAGATAGGAATTAGAAAAATGGAGAACTATATCTTGGAACGTGCTAATGTTTAGATGTGAAGTCAGTAAGGAACCATTAAAGAAGATTGAAGAGGAATAGGTGGAAGCCAAGAGAAAAAAGTGTCTCAAGCAAAAACGGTTATCAAATGTATCAAATCTTGATGATCAAGTAAAATGGTTTCCAAGAATTGAACATTAGGTTTAGCAACATTTCTCATTTAAACCTTAACAACCTGATTTGATTGATGGAACCATCAATCCAAGTGAAATATTCAAGAGAATAGTAGAAAGGAATTGAATAAAGTGAGAATTGAAGACAGTTCTTTTAAGGAGTCTGGCTGTAAAGGGGAAATGGAGATATGGCTTGTAAGTGGAAGGCATTGTGGTATCAAAAGGGTTTTTAAAAGTTTTTTTTGTTTTGTTTTGTTTTTAAGAACAAAGATATAGCAGATTTGTATTCTAAGGGGACTGATACAGTAGGAGAGGGAGCCAAAATGGCTGGAGCCATAAATCTGGTGTACAATAGAAGGGGGTTAGCTTTAAAGATAGGCATGCATATAGTTCACAGAAAAATGGAAGAAGGGCAGATTACATAGCTCTAGAGGTTGTAGTTTGGTAGATATAATAGGTACATGCAGAAGTTTTCTTCTTTATTCTCAGTGACCTAGAAAGCAAAGTCATGAAGAAAAGAGACTAAATATTGAAGGGTTGTGTCAAGAAAAGAAGGTATCAAATAGACATCTAGGAAAGTGGGAGAGTAAACAGACTCATCAGGATTGCCAGGCAGTACCTAAGTGCCCAGTTGAAGTTTGTGGTTGTCAACTAAAAATGAGACCAGTCTATATAGTTTTGTTTTTCTCTAGTTATGCTCAGCATGGATGCTATCACTGAGTAAACCCAGAGTTGGATTTAACCAAGGTTGGAATGTTCCCAAACAAACATTCAATAATTTATTATATATGAGGGGCAGACTGGCAGACATTGAAGATATATACAAACGAATGAATATGAAGAAAGGACATGGAAAGTAATATGGGTAAGGAGCAAAGTGAGAAAATGGGGAGGTTAAGGACAGTGGAAAAATAGTGTAATCAGTTGTAAATTACAGTAGGATTGAAGATGTGGTGTTGTTTATTAGAGGTAGGAACCAGAAATTTGAGAGTTTGAAAGAGTAGAGTGACTAAACTTGAGAATATTGGATGGAGTACAGTACTTAGTGACTGATAAAGTCTAGGATATGAACATAGTAAAGTAGAAGGTTAAGGAAAGAGATGAATTCAAAAAATTGAGAAGCAAGGGTATTGAAAGGATCATTGAAGTGGATTTTGAAATTATACTTACGACAGGAGTAGTGAACAAGATATAAATAAAATTGTTCCTTTTTAGAAGATGTAAATCTGTCAAGTATACAAAAAACAAATATATATTTTAAATCAACATAAATAAAACTGAGGTTCCCCATCCTGTCATGATGACAGGTAATTCAGTCTAATTTGCTGAGAAACAGCATGGTGGGTTTGCAAGTATAGATTCTAAATTTAAATATTGTGAATATGGCTTAATTGCTTTATGACCTTGGGCAAGTTATGTATTATCTTTGTGTCTCTGTTTCTATGACTATAATAATAGTATCTACCTTTGGGTTGTTGTGAAGATTTAATGAATATTAATTACTGAAACTGTCTGGTGTATAAATTTTAAATAAAGATTAGCTCTTTTTGTAGTGGTTCTGAACCCATCCCAATCTCCAGGATGGCATCAAAATTCTGAGATCTTAGACAAAACTTCAGTCATCCTATACTTTATCACTGAGATTCCTTTGTTCTAGTCCTCATGATTCCTTTACTTCTGTTGCTTCCTTACCACTCTTGGAGAATGGGTATATTTGGCAAGTTTAAGAACTTAGTTATCTAGGATTTAAGCTCCTTTTGGCTAAACCCCAACTATCCCGGCCTCATGCCTGCTTCATGAAGTTGTATTAAGTGAATGTGCACATAAAAAAACACTTAGAATAGTATCTGGATATTACTATTGTTTATGTTATCATTCTCAGGTCCTGATGCTTTCCTGCTGTATACTATTTCCATGTGGTAAGCTATTTTGTGAAATATACTGTTTTCCTTTCCAGTCTGAAAGTCTTATCTGTGTTCAAAAAATTGTTCTTCCATGGTTAGCAGGAATTCATCTGCATTACTAAAGCGATCTTTCAGTTTTTAGTTTTAAATTTCTCTGTCCAGTTTACGTTTCATTATACAAGCTATGGTAATCCTTCCCCACTGAGGAAGGTAAATTTCAACTGCCTACTTGTGGAAACAATTAGAATATAAATATACCTAAATCTGAAATCTTTGCTAATCTACAACTATCTTTTGAAATATTATGTTTCCACATGAAATAGTTGGTTTCTATTCAATGTTTTTTTTGTTGTTTTTGTTTTTATTTATAAAATGAAAGCAACTTTATTAGGGATCTCCAGAGAAACACCATAACATTAACATTTCTCAATTCCTTTTTATGATTTTTAAGAATGTTAATATACTGCAGCTTCAATTTTAGCTTTATGTGCCCCTTTTTTACTCTAACCATACTGGATTATTCATAATTCTTTGGACCTCACACTATATGTACCACCCCCCCTCTTTCATCTAAACTTTTCTGAGGCTGATTCTTCTAGCTAGAATGTACTTCTCTTGCAGCTCTAGTAAGACTTCTGTTCTGCTTTGAAATCTGCTTATGAACATTCTCTGGCCTGCCCCTCCCAAATTTCCTAATTACTGTTAATATGTATCTCTTTTTGCTATAGCATTTTGTAACTTACAGTATCTTCCACATTCGACTTTGTATCTTTTTGTTGTTACATATGTATCACCTTTCGAACTAGATAGTAAGTACTTTAATAGAGGAACTATGTCATATTCATCTTTATATCTTCTCATACTGTCTTGAAGATGAACTAGAGACTCAATGAATACCAGACTGAATTAAATATAATTTCTCTCCATGCAGTAATTTTGGACATATCTGCCACTGCTTTGTGAAACAAGACTTCACCGAATTTTTAAATACCAAAGTGGTCCTGTATAGGTTTCAGAAGCAATATTTTTCCTGTATCTTTAGTTTCTCCTTTCTCATTTTTGCCTAAAGCACTGTCTTATACTTGAAGATCTGTAAATGTATGCAGACCGCAGGGGATTTATGGACCCCAGTTTGAGAAACTTTACATTAAAAGTTAAAACTCTTAGGGGAGCGGATGTAGCTGAAGCGATTAGGTGCCTGCTTCCCACATGGAAGATCCTGGGTTCCATCTCTGGTGCCTCCTAGAGAGCAGAAAGACAACAAGCAAACAGACAACAACAACAACATAAAAACCCAGCTTGGGGGAGTCGATGTGGCTAGGTGGTTTAATCCTGGCTTCCCACATGCGGGGTCCTGGGCTCAATCCCGAGCCCCGGTACCTTAAAAAAAAAAAAAGTTAAAACTCCTAGCTGTTCAAGCTGTTACGTGAGTATTGAAATCTTATAAGGTGGTCATCCAGATGATCCACTCTCCATATCAGATACAGAACACTGTTTCAAAATTATCATTGAACTCAAAAAGCCTCTAGAATCTGATCAGTATTTCCCATAGTGGCACTGGCATTAAGCAAAGTACATGTTTTTTAGAATTGGTATCTTTATATATCCCTTTATACTTTATTTGCTAACCAAACTGGATTATTTGTTATCACCTACTATACAACATAAACTGTATACTGTAAAATAGTTACTTGGCCTCTCTAAGTCTATTTCTTTATCTGTAAAATGGGAATAATAATGCCTATCTCAGTAGTTTTGAGAAAGATAATGTAATGCATTTCTCAGTACTCTCTCAGTTGCTTGTGACAGAAATCCTTGCTAAATACTGCTTGTTGTTTTTTCAAAAGGAGGTAAAAAGAATTATTGGTTAAAGTAGCTGAAAAATTCATTTGTAGAATAGCTGTTATATAAGGCTTTGGTTGCAGGCTCAAATGATATAATTAGGACTTCTTCATCTCCATGTTGATGCCTTTTAGACTTGCTCAACTTTCAGACCAGCCACTGCAGCTGAAGGGATTTGGCACTCTTAACTGGCCAAGTGTGAGCCACATGTTCCAACTCAGAGTAAGGAGTGAAATTTCATCTAAACACGTGGTATGAGAGTGGGTGAGGTGTTTATTCTCAAGAGTAAACATAATATTGTTATATTGTAGAGGGCAAACTAGGCACTATGCAGCCAAAAACAGATGTTTTCCTACTATATAAAAAACTCCTTCTAATGTGTGGTTATTTTCCATTTATGCCTCCTACCAGGGCTGGGACTAGGTGAAGTGAGTGAGGCAGTGAGGGTACAAATTTAAAGAAGCACTCAGACTCAGGGTAATGGGCAAGTGCTCCTACCTCACAGTCATGGTCTTACCTCCTACGATTAGTAACATGAATAGAATCAGCATAATCTTGGGAAAATCAAACAGAAGGCAGTAGCATTCAATTTGCTTTAGATAATTTAGAAAGTAATTTGCTTACACACTACTATGAGACTCCTTCAAAATCAAAGTCAATAGATAGGCTTTTCAAAAGAAGTGAATCATTACTTATTAGGCACTTCAAACTCAAAAGGTACTGTGTTGAGTGCTTACCTACTATAATTAATCATCATCGCTTCCTTTTGTAATAGGGAAGTTTCTCTACCGTAAATTAATAAGACCCTTTATTGTATTTACTTACCTATACTAATAAAAAACAAATAGTGAGTGACCTCAGGAGGATTGATGAGTAAAGTTGGAAGCTAACTGCCTGTGTTAGTACCATAAGAGGTATAACTGATGATTCCAAGGAGTAATAGAGTTCCTAACCCAAGAACTTAAGCTAGGATGTATCCTGTGCTCACACTATCTGGAAGCAAATTGTAGTAGAGGAATAGCATACACATAAAGCCTAGTTGGGGATTACAATATACAACCAAAACACACCAAACATTGAAAACTCACACCAACTACAGGAAACAATTTCTGCTGTGGAAGGGAAGGATAGAGGAGAAAGAAGAGGATGAGTGGGTAGCTATATATTGTGCTTTTCTTTAAAAAAGATTTGAAGAGTTTGTGACAAAATCTTAATATCTGTTAAATGTGGGTCTTGAGTACTTGGAGTCTTATATTTTTTACACTTTTCTGTAAGGCAAATATATCACAATTTAAATGAAAATAAAAATAGTGGAATACCTCCAATTCTGTTTCTCAATATTTTTTCATTATTTCCCCTGAAGAAGCATTTTCAGACACTTTCTTAATTGCCCCCCCATGCAAATTTACTACCATAATATGCTATACATCTGTCATTGTACTGTATGAATATCTGTGCTTTTTGGATTAAAAAAAAAAAATTAGAAATCAGTAACAAGATTCTGACAACCATTCAAGGAAAAAATAACACCAATTCTACCCAAACTCTTCAGGAAAGTAGAACAATCCCAAACTCATTTTATGAGGCTTGTATTCCCCTGACAAGACAAGGTACAAGAAAACCACGGACCACTTTCTCATGAGTATAGATGTAAAAATCACCAACAGAATGTTAGCAAGTTGAATCAAATACTATATTAAAAAGTTTATAAATCATGGCCAAGTGGGGTTTAATCTCAAGAAATGTGGACGGGTTCAACCTTTGAAAATCAGTGTAATTCACCATTCAATGAAAATCAGTGTAATTCTAAATGTTGAATTTAGAATTCAACATTCTAAACAAGAAAAAGCGCGTGATCATCTTAAGAAAACACATCTGACAGAAGTAAACATCTATTCATTTTAAATACTCTCCGCAAACTCTGAATAGAAGAGAACTTTTTTGAGTGTCTATAAAACTTATAGCTACCCTAATACTTAACAGTGAAAGACTAAATGCTTTCCCCCTAATGTCTATAACAAAGCAAGGAGGTCCATACTCACCATCCCTCTTCAATATCTTACTCATGGACATAACCAGTGCAAATAGGTCAGAATAAAAAATAAAGTAAAAATTGGAGATGAGAAATAAAATTGTCCTTATTCAGAGATACTGTGTTACCCAAGAGTAGCAAAAAATATATTCACACAAAAACCTGGACATGAATGTTTATAATGGCTATATTCATCATATTCCAAAATAGAAACACCCTAATGTCCTTCAACTGATTTACATCTATATACAATATTGGTGATTGATGCATGTAGCGTGAATTTGTCGCATTTACATTTATCTCAAATGTTATCATGCTACATAAAAGAAGCCAGACTCAGTTACATACTATATGATTCAATTTCCATGAATTTATGTAAAAGGGAAAGCTAGTTACAGAGCAGATAAGTGCTTGCCGGGGGCCAGGGGTGGGTAGGCAGCATAACTACAAATGGGCACAGGGGAATTTTGGGCATGGTGAAAATGTTCTGTATCTTGATTGTGGGGGTAGTTACATGCATTTGTCAGAACTCAAAAATGTGTACATCAAAACATGAATTTTACTGAGACATCCATCAAGCATATCACCATACATGTAATGGAAGTCCCAAAGGAGCAGAAAGAGCTAAGGGGGCAGAAAGACATTTGAAGAAATAATGGCCCTAAACTTCCAAATTCAATGAAAATGTATTAAATCTACAGGAAGGCAAGATGGGCATGGGAAATAGTAAATAAGTGGACAAATATAAAAGAATATATTTTCTTATTTAAAGGATAACCAAAGAAAAACATTAACATTGAGAGGCAGGGTTTATAACATTTATGGAAGCAATAGATAGGACAACAATCACAAATGAACAAGGAGTAATTAAATGGAATTAAACTGCTGTAAGGTTATTACATTTGTGAAGAGGAAAGTGGGACGAGAAGAATAGGATGTTTGACCTGTTAGAATCTGACACTAAGTAGATTCTGATAATTTAAGAATGCATATTTTTAGCTCTAGGATAACCAATAAAAACAAAAAGACCTAAGGTTAGTCCACTGGAGGAAAAAAGGAATACTAAAAAATATTTGATAAAAAGAAGATAGTATAAATGAGCAAAAGAACAAAAAAATGAAAGATGGGAAACAAAAAAATGGTACACTTAAACTCAATCATATCAGTAATTACATTAAATGTTAATGGACTGGATGAAGAATACTCAACTACATGCAGTATACTCACCTTAACTTGTCAAAATCATTGAGCTGTACATTGAAAGTGTGAAATTTATTGCAAGTAATTGTATCTCACTATAGGTGATTATAAAAACACACTTTCATTAGCAGACTAGAACCAAATGAAGAGTTAGTGAATTGAAAGATAAATCAAAGAAATTATGCAGAATGCACCTAAGAGAGGAAAAAAACAGGAGCAAGATTAAGAGACATAGTGAATAGAGGTTATCCTGGTTTGTCTTTTGTGAACCCCTGAAAAATACGTTCTTAAGCTAACCTATTCCTGTGCATGAGAGCCTATGGTGTGGGTGGCCTTTTGGTTAAATTCAGTTAAGAGAATCTTTGACTACATTAAACTCAGTTAAGGGATCTTGATTAGATCACTTTTGATTAGGCTTACATCAGAGAGAAGTGACTAAGGTTGAGCCTCTGCCATCTTGCTGTGTTTTATATAAACTGAGAACACACAGAGACAAAGGGAGTGCTGCCATTTTTGACCCTGCTGTGTGAGAGAGGACTTGAGGATCATGAACAGCTGAAGCTGAAGCATAAAGCCCCTAAGAGAGTGGGCCTAAAGAGCAGCTCAATGCTGAAGAGAAGAGCCATATGCCTGATTGTCCACAGCTGGGTACAGAGAGCAAGCAGAGCAGCCAAGACTGAGGGAGGAGCCCTGGAAAGAGACAAGCCAATGCCTGATCACCCACAACTGAGCTCTGGAAGATGGGGAGACTTGAGTGGAGGACAGGGATCTAGGCAGAGATTGGCAGCCATCTTGCCTTACCACATGGCAGGATGCCAAGATCATCGTAGCTGACTTTGATGAGAATGCATCACTGGTGGTGCCTTTTTTTGACATTTTCACAACCTCAATTGTAAGCTTTTACCCTAATAAATTTCCCATTATAAAAGCCAACCCATTTCTGCTGCTTTGCATTGGAGCCTGTAGCAGTTTGATATTATTGGTGAATTCCAAAAAGAAGTATTGGATTATGTTTATAAACTGGTCTTTTCCTCTGGGCGAATTACAGTCTATTGGATTCAGAGGTTTTACTTTCACTATTTTAAATTATGATTAGGGCTTTGGGCCACGTCAGTAGGGTATTGAGCCCTGCCCCTTGGTGGGTGGGGACTCACAGATAAAGGACATGGCAAAGGACTGAGTTGGGAGTCTTGATGCTGAATTTTTGAGCTGGAGCCCCAGGAAGTAAACACACAGAGGAGCTTGGTTCTGAGGAAGGAGAGAAGGCCTTGGGGAAAGAGACGAGCCCTTCACCTGATAGTGTATAGCTGGCCTTGTGGAGAACACAGAGGCGCTGAGCCCAGAGAGAAGCAAGACCCAGGAAGAGAGGAACCCAGGAAGCCTGAACCCTCACAGACGTTGGCAGCCATTTTGCTCCAACACATTGCAGTAGACTTTGGTGAGGGAAGTAATTTAGGCTTTATGGCCTGGTAACTGTAAGTTTCTACCAAAAATAAATACTCTTTATAAAAGCCAACAAATTTCTGGTATTTTGCATCAGCACCCCTTTGGCTAACATAGAGCCCTATGGCAAACTAAGAGAAGAACTATTAAGTGCTCAATTGTAGCTCTGGAAGAAGCAGAAATAGCAAATAAATCAGACAATAGATTGAAAAAATATGCCTTAGAATTTTCTAGATTTGATTTATTAAAAATCAAATCACAAATTCCCATGAAAGCAGGATAAATAAATGGAAATCCACATTTAGACATTACATAGTAAAATTACCTAACAATAAAGACAAGAATATTTTAAAACTAATAAAAGGGAGAATAAGGATCTCTTTGAAGGACTGGCAATTAGGCTTCTCAATAGCAAAAATGGAAGCCAGATGTCTTTAGAATATCCTCAAAATGCTGAAAGAAAATACCGTTTATCCTATGATTACACCTAGAGAAAATAGTTTTAAAGAATAAATGTACCATGAGCGGGTGCGCCACCTGGCCACGAATGCAGGCGTGCCAGGCCCCGCTGAGCCATGCAGCAAGATGATGACATAACAGGAGAGTGACACAGGGAAAGCCAAGACAAGATGTGCTGATAAACCAGGAACTAAGGTGGCACGGGTAGCAGAATGCCTCTCTCCCACATCGGAGGTTCCCTGGATCGAATCCCGGTAAAGACAAGAGGAGAAAGATGAGAAGAGAGGGCAGGAAACACACACACATAATTGCACAGCGAATGGACATAAAAACAGCAAAAATGGGGGAGGGGGGTGTTGAAAAAAGTAAAATAAGTCTTTAAAAAAAAAAGAATAAAGGTAAAATAAAGACATCTTCAGACTAAGAGTAGAACCTCAGCTAATATTCAGCAGAGGAAATTATAAAGGAAATATTTTGGACATGCAGAGTAATCCTAGGTGGAAGTTCTGATAATGTAAGAGGAACAAAGTAAGTATTAAATATCTGGGGAAATCTAAATGAACTCTATCGCTGCTTAAAAATCAATGATGTTTTGCAGGATTAAAAATAGGAAACATTAAAAAAATGAGAACATGGTGGTGGATGTAGCTCAACCAGTCGGGCTCTCACCTACCACATGGGAGGTCCCGGGTTCAGGTCCCAGTGCCTCCTAAAGAAGATGAGCAGATGCCGCACCCACTGCAATGAGCTAGACGCTGTACCCACAGCAACGAGCAGACACCTAAACAAGCAGATACCACAAGCCAGCAGATGCCACAGCCCATGGGGAGTGGATGTGGCTCAGGCCATTGAGCACTCGCTTCCCATGTGGGAGGTACCAGATTCAGTTCTTGTGCCTCCTGGAGAAGGTGAGCAAACAATGAGCAGACTAGAGAACCATCTGGGGGAGGGGGGGAATATAATTTTTTTTTTTCATGAGAACAATGACTCTTCCCTAGTATAACATATTCCTTAGTTTGCCAAAGGGCTGCCAATACAAAGTACCAGAAATGGGTTGACTTTTATAAAGGGGATTTATTTGGGGTAAAAGTTTACAGTTCCAAGGCCATGAAAAGTCTAAACTGAGCACCATTAGAAATGCCTTCTCACCAAAGTCAGCTGCCATGTGTTGAAGCAAGATGGCCACTGATCTCTGCCAAGGTTTGCACTCAGCTGAGGGCAACCAGGCATAGAGCCTGTCTCTTTCTGTGTCTCCTGTATCAGTCTCGGCTATTCCACTTTCTTCCTGAGTCCAGCTGTAAGCTATCAGGCATATAGCAAGGCTTGTCTCCTCTTGAGCTGATCTGTGGGCTCAGCCTCTTGAGGTTTTGCTTAAGTGATCCTCTAGTCCTCTCTCTTACTCATATGTAGAGTGGAAGTGTTCTAAGATGGTATTATTGTCTTTGGCAATGGGCATAGATATTAGTTAACTTTAAACTTTGAAAATATGTATGGTTATTATTTCTGTTAACCAGTTGTAGAATGGAAACAGTTCATAATTTCTACTGTGGTAGAGGTTAAAGCATATATTCACAATATTTTAATAGAAGGGAAGAAATATGAAGACACAAAGAATCAGTGAGGCAATAAGATGGCAAATTCAAACCAAAATATATCAATAATTATATTAAATATAAATAGATAAATGTTTCTATTAAAAGACAACATTTTTGGATGGGATTTAAAAAATCAAATAGAGAAAAGATAAAGGCTAGAACAAGATATACCATGCAAATTCTAACTAAAGGAAATGATTTTATTAGTATCACACAAAATAGATTTCAGGCTAATTCAATGCCAAAGGTAAAATGTTTGACTACCTGACTAGGAAATCATCAATTGTAAGTTTTATGCATTATATAACTTAACCTCAAAATAGCTAAAACCAAAAAATTATAGAAAATCCTAAATTTTAATGAGATTTTTAACATGACCTTACTAATTTTTAGAACAAGCAGATTTGAACAAGTTTTAACTAACTTTAGTAGATGCATATATAGAAAGCACATTACTTTTTCAGAAACTTTCTACATATTAGGATTTAAGATAAGTCTTAAAAATAAAAGGATAATACAGAAGTGTTAATTGGACTAAGAGTTTATCAAATGGCCATATAAAATTAATCACTGCATATTCTGGGGAAGTATTTTCCCATTTAAAAATATTATTACATACATAATAAATTATATTTTTCTTGTTAAAAATTGTTTAAACATTATATATTAGGCTTAAATTCCCATTGACTACAACCCCTAATCCTGACTCAACCCCTACTCCTCAGACTGTTATTAGTTTCTTATGTGAGCTTAATGCAATTTTCTTTGTATTTACACACATTCATGTACCCATATGAAGTGCACTACAGTTTTGGGGGGTGACTCTTTATATAAATGGAATTGTACTATGAATTGTTTTTGCACTAAATGACTTTTCCTGTTATTGCACATAAATCTGCCTCTTTTTTAAAAAAAGACTGAACATTTATTCCAATAAATATACATTTATTTCCAAAGATTTTGCTATTTCAAGAAATGTTACAATGAACATCTGTGTATCTGTTTCCCTGTGGTTATGTGGGACTGGGGAATAATAGAGGGATTGAGAGGTGACTGCTAAGGAATGTAGAGTTTTTCTTTTTGGAGTAATACAACTGTTCTAAAATTTTTTGTGGTGATGAATACACAACACTGTGATTATGCTAAAAGCCATTGTACATTTTGGATAGATTGTATGGTATGTGAATATATCTCAATAAAACTGCTTTATGAAAAAGACATGTTATAATGAACATCTGTGCACCTGTTTCCCTGTCCACATGGGTGAATATTTCTGTAGGCTAGCTTTGACAGTTTGAAGTATTTTTGTGAATCTAAGAAAAGATCATGTTCTTAAAACTAATCTATTCCTGTGGTTTTGAGACCCATTGATTGCATTAGATTCACTTAAGGGACCTTAGATGACTTTAGGGCTTTTGATTGGACTATGTCAGTGAGGCATGACCCAGGTTAGGTCTCTGCCCTCTTTTGGAGTCTTACATAAACTGAGAACTAAAAGTAGAAACACACAGAGAAAAACAGCCACCATTTTGGCACCACATGTGAGAGAGAGGACTGCAGGAAACCAGAGAAACTCTGAGATGATGACAGAAAGGCCGAAAGCAACCCTGGGAGTCTGAAAGAGAGGCTGTAGGCTGGAATCAGCAAAGCAGGCCCAAAGCAAGGAGAAGTTATGATTTTGCTTTGCCACATGCAGGAGCCCAGGATTGACCTTTGGTAAGAAAGCATCTCTGATGATGCCTTGTTTTGGACATTTTTGCAGCATTGAAAATGTAAGCTTTTATCCTAATAAATTCTCAATACATTTATGGTATTTTGTATTGCCAGCCTTTGGCAAACTAAAACGCTAGGTGAGTAGAAGTGGACTTATAAGCACATTTTATATTTTAATGTTAAGCAAAATTGCCTTTAGAAAGGTACCAATTTTTACTATCAAGTAGTATAACAGTATGTCACAGTATCTTTCATCATAGTCTCACAAATAGTGATATTATCAAGCCTTGGATTTTTGCACTTTCAATAGTTGAAAAATTATTTCTCATTTTAATTTGCATTTCCTAGATTACTAGCAAGAATAAGCATCTTTTCTTTTTTCTTATAATAAACTTTACTTTCAGTGAAATTTTAGATTATAGGATTACAGAAAAGTTATAGAGAAAAGTATAAGGGATTCCATATAACGCACCTCTCCCCCTCCCACATTTTCCCCTAATAATAACATCTTACATTATTGTGATACATTTGTTACAATTGATGAACCAATATTGAAGCATTGCTACTAATGAAGGTCTATAGTTTACACTACTGTTTTATGGGTTTTGGCAAAATGTATAATGTCCTGTATTATTGCAGTACCATGCAGAACAATTCCAATGCCCTAAAAATGCCTGGTGTTCCACCTCTTCTCATTCCCCCCTCCCCTCAGAACCTCTGGTAACCACTATCTTTATCAATGTTACAAGTTTTTCTGTTACTATAGTAACAATTAGTCTACTTTAGTCTGTGCTTGCATTCCCCCTTTATGTTTGCTCATCTCACAATCTTGAAGAATTTGGGATGATGATGTCCACTTTCTTCAGATTGAGAGGGGGCTTAAATCTTATGGGACAGATGGAAGGAATTGTTTTGCTTGCAGTTGTAGATACTCTTTGTTCTTTGGGATGGGACTTGTCCATCATTAATTATCATTTTATTAGTTGTCCTGGGTGAGTCCGAAGAACTGAAGAGTAGGTGTTGGCTGCAACTCTGCTGAGAGTCAGAACTCAACTGGCATGAATAGACCAAAGATTCGAGTCTTGGACATATATTTAATGGGTACAATACTAATTATAGGTTCAAATAAAAGGGGTAGAAAAATCATGTGTAAGGAAAGTATAAATGTGTCTAACTCTGTTATATTGGAGAAATAGATAATCATATATTGCAAGATAAGGCCTGCCAACGGAATGCTGATTTCATGGCATTGTCTGCTTTGCATATAGTGTCTGGACATCCCTAGAGCCATTGGGAGCACCCTTATTTGAGGCTTTGTTTTCTGTGGCAGTAAGTGAGATGTGCATAAGTGTAGCTTCTGGAATGACCTCCCAAATCACTTTGAAATCTCTTAGCCATAAATATATTTTTTTGTATTTAATGTTTCCCCTTTTGGCCAAGATCTTTTTCCAAATGCATTACTGGTTGGCGCTTGTTAGCAATCCCTCAGTGCCAGGGAGACTCATCTGGGGGAGTTATGTCCCACATTGGAGGGAATATAGTGAGTTTATTTGCTGAATTTGGCTTACAGAGAGGCCACATTTGAGGAACAAGGAGGTTCTCGGGAGGTAGCTCTTAGGCATTAGTTAATATAAGGCTAAGTTTTGATTTTACAGGATAAGGTTCATAAGGACAAGAATCAATATTGAAGGCTTGTGATATTGGCCTGTTTTCTTTTATTAGGCGCTGCCTATATACTCCAGAGACTTTTGCCACTCTATTTGAGAAAATATCAAGACTCCCCAGGATGGTAATTTAATGTTTTTGCTTACTGCGTGAGTCTCCAACCACTGAGAAAACACCCTATGACAACATGAACACATTCATATCCCATAGAGGCTTGCCCAGATGCACCCTTCCCCACATACTCCCCCACCACTGACACCCTAGAATGACTATCTTTTCCATTGCATTTTGGCTGTTTGGGTTTCCTCTTTTGAGGTTTGCCAGTTCCTTTTCCCATCTATTTTTAGTTTTTAAATATTTTCTTCTTATTGAATACTTGCGGTTATTTTTATGTTCATGTTATTGCTATATATATATATATATATTGCAAGTATGCTACTTGTTTTTAACTTTGTTCTTAGAATTTTTATTACTTAGAAGTTTTCATTTTTGATGTAGTTAAAAATTTCCTTTGTATGATGTAAACAAATATTCTTCTTTATTTCTCCAGGTCTAATGTAATAAGAGAGCTAAAAATTATTTAACATTTACTAAGAGGCAGGCAATATTCCAAGGGCTTTACATGTACCCTAAACTCATAGAACAGAATATAATTATTTTAATCCTCTCAGCTACTCTTTGAGGTAATAAATATTTTGTGGGTTTTTTTTTAATTCACTAGTGATGAAACACAAAAATTAAATGCTTTCTCATGGTCATACTTCTTGTAGGAAGAGATAACAAGATATAAATTCAAGGGATTGACCTCAGAAGCTAAACTTCATTATTATATTCTACTTCCCTTGTCTTCCATACTCCAGTATCACAGCATTCTACAGTTTGTTCTAATACTTTAATAGTTTTTATTTTCATTTTATACTGTTCTTGGTATGTTTTAATTCCTCTGACAAAGTTCTATATAAAATACTTCTTTTAGGATTTACTTATAGAAAAAGCTTTGCATTTACTAAAGACTGCTGTTCTTCCTCCGAATAATAAAATGCATATAACAGATGCTTTCTTATTTTGTTTTCTTTGAAAGAGAGAGAGAGTTATTGTTTGTTGTTATCTGGACATTTGTGTTTTTCTGTATGGATTTTGTTTTCCTAGTTCTAGTTTTATTATTTTCTGGTCAACTTCCTCAATCTTTTTTTATTTTAAAAGTATTATTGCAATAGATTTGTTTTTGTTGCAAGCTGCTTTAAACTATTATTGGCGAAATACGCATAAATAAAATTAATGAGGCTTCTTCAAAGAAGAAATCCAATGACCTGAAATCATTTGAAAAGATGCTCAGACTTGCTGATAATCTGGGAAATGCAAATTAAAATGAGAAATCATTTTTCAACTATTAAAAAGGCAAAAATCAAAGGCTTGTTAGTATCAACTTTTGGTAAGAATATGATGAATTGTACTCTGATGTACTGTTATTCCACCAGAAAGTATACAAATTGGTACCATTGTAAAAGCAATTTTGCATAATATTAAAAATATGCTTTACTTCAATTTTGTTTTTCAAAATAGCAGAATAGTTAAGAGCACAGACTGAACTGAGTTCATATCCCAGCTAAATTACTTAACTGTGTAACCAAATTTACTTAATTTTTCTAGCCTCAATTTTCTCACTTGAACAATGAGGATATTGATAACAATAAAAACAACAATAATAATGCTTATCTAATAGAGCTATTGTGGGTAATACATGAAATATTGTATATTAATAAAGTACACAGGACATTGAACTCAGTAACTGTTAGGAACTATAATTCGTTTCATTATTATTTTACTACCCCTAGGTGATCATATGGAAAATCCCTCCCTCCAAAAAAAGAAATGGAAATATTTTTCTTGCAGAAAGATACTTGGTAATATTATCTTTAAGTAACATGGTTCTTGAGTAGATGTGTTACATACTACTTATTTCCAGAAGGAGCAGGTCCTTTATATCAATCACCTTACAAACAAAAATTCCTCTGTGTCAAAAAATTTTATACAGATTTGAATAGTTCACTTTAATATGAGTAACAACTAGTATACTCATGAAACAATTTGATTTTGGATTTTGAAGTTACCACACTCAAGATGTCTCTACAGAATGCAGTTTTAGAATTAGACACTATGCAAACATCTTATAATGACCTCCCTTTTTTTGTTCTAAATGGTACCAATATAGCATATCAGCATAAAGTTTAAAAAGACTTAAAACCTTTTCCTCTCTGAGGAAAATAATTGTTTAAATTTATTTATTCTGTTGTCTAAATGTTGTGAAAGTTGATTTGCAGTCTTCTGATTGACAATACAAATTCAGCACTAGACTTCCAGTTCCAATAATGAAGAGAACTAGATAATTAAGACCAACCCTCCCATAGAATGAATGCATGCATGCATGAATGAATGAATGCATATTTTCTTTAAATCTTCTTAAAGCAGTAAAAACATTTACATGACAGTGAGAAATTACTTAGCCAAAACCTAGAAGAAGGCAATAACCCAACAGAAAGCTAAACCCAGTTATCAGTTACTTTTGCCTTTAGGGGAGTTGCCAGTTTAAAAGAAATAGCAGCAACACTGAGCTGAATATTTGGTACCACATAGGTGTCAAAACCCAAAATTGCCTAAGGTATGGAATGTGATACTGCCTCCCAACTCCCCCCAACTCCACCCCCTACACACATACATTATAAATTGGGCTCCTAAGGACTATTTTTCAAGATATGCTCTTACTCATGCTTACAGCCCAGGTTTGTGGCACTTATATGGTTCAGGGAACCTCACCTTTTAAACTTACAATAAGTGGTCCCAGACTAGTAGTACCCTCAAGTTTCTGCTAGAATAAAAATGAAAATCCTCTTTGGAAAAAGATACCTTATAATAAATGTAGAATTCTTCCTCCCAATAAGTTTTCAAATTCATTGTCTAGCTCAGTCTTTGAAAAGTTGAAAGCAAGAGAGTCACATAATTAGATACATACTTTAAAAGTATCACTCTATTTTCACTGCAATGAATGAATCAGTGTGGAATAAGATCTTAATCAGAGGGACCAGTCATGGGCATATTACAGTAAGCCTTATGAAAAATGATGGGTCTCTGAAGTTCAGTGCTCCTTAATTTCCTGTGTTAGTCAGCCAAAGGGGTGCTGATACAAAATACTAGAAATCGGTTGGTTTTTAAACAGGGTATTTATTTGGGGTAGAAGCTTACAGTTACCAGGCCATAAAGCGTAAGTTATTTCTCTCACCAAAGTCTGTCACCATGTGTTAAAGCAAGATGGCTGTCAACATCTACCAAGAGTTCAGGCTTCCTGGGTTCCTCTCTTCCCAGGGCTTGTTTCTCTCTGGGCCTAGCTGCCCTGCTCTCTGCACAAGGTCCCCTGTACACTCTCAGGCTACTGGCTCTGTCTCTCTTCCCAGGGCTCACTTCTCTCCGGGCTCAGCTCCTTTGCTCATCTGTGGGCTTACTTCCAGGGCTCCAGCTCAAATCTCCCACTCTCTTCTCTGCCAAGTGGTTTCCTCTGTGAGTCCCTGTACCCTTGGGCTCCAAGGAGGCAGGGACTCAACATCCTAGTGACATGGCCCAATCAAAGCCCTATTCATAATTTAATCATGCCCACAGAACCAGACCAGTTTACAAACATAATCCAATATCTATTTTTGCAATTCATAAATAATGCCAAACTGCTACATTTCCCTATAGCTATGGGAATGAAATGGCAGGAATTGATTAAGAAAAAAGAAAAAAGAAATGTCTTCACGAGGAAGAAGATCATTGTTTTTACTTTTAAAATAGGAAAGGATGGGTGCTTCTGTGCAAAGTGGCAGAATATCAGAAGATTTGCATTTACTTTAAGAATCAGAAGAAGAGGTCATGTGTTTGAGTGTGGGGATAAAATAGAGGTACACAAGATGGCCCTGGCATAATGTTAGCAGAGAGTAGAGACTATCTTACATTGTCTCTGTAATCACAAAAGACTGGAAGAATGATTGATTGGGATCCAGTTAGTTGGCATGAAATGTCTGGTTTAGAATTTGTTTTTTTTTTCCCCCTCTAGTAGCATTCAGCAATTTGGTGGAAGAATGGGAAGAAAACAAAAAACAAGATATTAGTTTAATACTCGGTTTTTATCAGATCAGGACTGTAGAAAAGATGAACAACTGCCACGAAGGGAATTGAAGATGTCAATAAGTAGTTGAAGTGCTCAGCTCTAGAGAAGAGCTGTCCAATACGATAGCCACTATCCACATGTGGCTATAGAACACTTGAAATGTGACTAGTACAATAAAATATAA
Organism: Cabassous unicinctus; assembly: GCA_029593785.1. Classification (NCBI taxonomy): domain Eukaryota; kingdom Metazoa; phylum Chordata; class Mammalia; order Cingulata; family Chlamyphoridae; genus Cabassous; species Cabassous unicinctus. Next base: position 43,275 of record JAQZBX010003999.1, read on the forward strand.
CTGGATTTAATATGAAAAAATATTATTAATAATTTTAATTATGTGTTGAAGTAATAATATTTTAGATGTATTGGGTTAAATAAAAAATAATATTAAATTAATTTCATCTATTTCTTTTCATTTATTTAAATGTGCCTACTAGAAAATTCAAAATTTCATATATGGCTCACATTAAATTTCTATTTTACAGTGCTGCTCAATAGTTTGTTAGGGAGAAAAGTGAAAAAAGCAAAAAGAAGATAACCCAGAAAACTGGAGGGGATGAGGGACTGGGAATCTCATAAATGGTGGCAAATAAGGAATAATTTAAAAAGTAGAAAATTGTGATCAGACTGTAAAAATATGAACTTAAGATTTCAGAAGTGGGAACTTATGAATTGTCACAGAAGTCCAGTAGAAGTGAAGACTATTGGAGTTAAGAAACCTGAGATCTTAGGAGTTGAATAGTCTGCCCAGTGAAAATTTAAGTAATCATAGATATTGGTAGGAATTAGGGTAGAGAAAAACCTAAACTATCCCTGTATTATTATTGTTCAATTTTCCATGAAAAGGGGTTTTATTTATTAAAAACAAGTTTTTAATTTTGTTTAATTGCATTGTTTAATGTAAATGCTATTTACCTCATTCCTGGGTCTTGAATTCTACATAAATAAAATAAGATTAGACTTAGATAAGTGGTTTCAAATGCCACAAAAAAATGACAAGGACAATGCATTAATGGTAGAGTCTTTATAAAGTTGAATTTAATTACTAGTTTATATTAAAATCTATTTTTATGAAATGTTTGGAAATTTTACTGTTTACTAGAACTGTAAACCACTGGATTAGTTTATTCTAGTAGTCTCTTCAATGCTAACATTCCCCAATGTTATTGTTTATTCTTCCCTTAAATTTTCTACATCCCAGGGGAAAGGAAATCTCATATGATATGTTATTGTTTATTCTTCCCTTAAATTTTCTACATCCCAGGGGAAAGGAAATCTCATATAGAATGTCTAATGAATTAAAACTTAAAGGGATCTAGTGGTTGTATCAATCAGTATAAAATAAGTTATGTTGCTATAACAAAAACTGAAAATTGATCTCAGTGGCATTTAATAACCAAGCTTATTTCTCATGTTCATCTCAGGTCAATAAGGGGACTCTTCATATCAGTCATTTTGCAGTCTGTCACAGAGACTTCATTTTGACTCATGCTTTAACAAATAGGCCACAAAGTAAAACATATAATTTCTGTTTTCATTTCATTTCCAAAGCAAATTGCATTAATACTCCTGAATTCAACAAGATTAGGGGTGTATGCAGGTAGGAGCATCAGATATTTGTGAATAATAATACTTTCTGTGAGTGAATATGGGATCAGGAATACAAACTGTCAACAGAAAAAGATTAATTTCACTTAGAGTGAAATTTGAAAACAAATATGAGAATAACCCTTACTTCTGTAATCTTTTATACATATTAATACTAGATAAATTGAATTTCCCAGATCCCAAAATCTTTTCAAATACAATATTTTATTTGATCGTCATAACAACTCATTGAGGTAGACAGATAGGACTGAGCAGTGGATAAGAGCTCACTGAAAAGTTAGGCTGGTTTTGAATTTCAGTCCCAACATTACTAGCACTGTGAACATGAACAAATTACATCACTTAATTTGTTATGCCTCAGGTTCCTCATTTTATTTTATTTTTTTTAATGTATGTTTTATTTCTTTAAAAATACTTAGATTACATAAATGTTACATAAAAATATAGGGATTCCCATATGCCCTGCTCCCCATACCTCCCACATTTTCCCACATAAACAACATCCTTAATTAGTATGGGACATTTATTGCACTTGATAAATGGATTTGGGGGCATTACCACTGAGCATAGATTGTAGTTTATATTGTAGTTTACACTCTCTCCCACATAATTCTGTAGATTATGGGAAGCTATATAATGGCCTATATCTGTCATTGCAATGTCATTCAGGATGATTCCCAAGTCCCAAAAATGCCCCCATATTATACTTGTTTTCCTCTCCTTGCGCTCAGAGCCTCCAGTGGCCACTGCCTTCACATCAGTGTTGTAATTTCTTCCATTGCTAGAATCACAATAAGTCTAAAGTAGATCTCCAATAAATCCACTCTAGTCCATAGTTCATTCCCCAATCCTGAGTGTTCTGGGATAGTGATGTCCACTCCACCTCTAATTGAGAGGGGGCTTTGATCCTATACAGCCGATGGATGGGACTCTCTTGCTTGCAGTTGTAGGCTCTCTTGTTTACTTGGTATGGTGGTTGTCCATCCTCACCTCTTTATTAGTTGTCCTGCGTGTGTCCAATGAACTGGAGAGAAGGTGTTGCAACTCCACTGAGGCTCAGGGACCAGCTGGCACATGGATAGGACAAAGATTTAAGTCTCTTGGACATACACCTACCAACTCCAGCACAAACTATAGGATTAAATAGAAGGGATAGATGAGCCATGTGTAGGGAAGCCATAACTAAGTCCAACTCTCTCACTCTCAGGAGCACAAATTCCAAAGTAGGGCCCAATGGCAAGACACCAAATTCCAGAGCTATCTGACCTCAGGAGCCCCACTATTTGGGGTAGTATCTACTTTGGCAGTCTATGAAATCCTGCTGAAGCACGCATAAGCGTTACCTCTGAGATGACCTCCTGACTCACTTTCAAGTTTCTTAGCCATATAAACTCATTTGTCTATACTTCCCCTCCCCCCCTTTTTTTGAGGTCTTTTTCCATTTGCATTGCTAGTTAGTGCTTGGTAGTAATCCCTCAGTGCCAGGGAGGCTCATCCCCAGGAGTCATGTCCCATGCTTAGGGTAAGGTAATGTATTTATATGCTAAGTTTGGCTTAGAGAGAGGCCACATTTGAGCAAAAAGGAGGCTCCCAGGAGGCAACTCTTAGGCACTCTGCAATACTAGGATAAGTTTCAATTTCAAGAGCAAAGGCTCATAAGCATAGTTGTCAATATCAAGGGCCCATCAATGGACCATCCTCCTTTGCTAGTCATTGTCCCTGTACTTGGGGGATTGTTGCTGTTCCATTAGAGAATGTGGCAGAGCTCTCCAGGATGGGAATTCAATATTCTTTCGGTTATTGTGTGAATCTCCACCCACTATGACAATGCCCTGTGAACATTTGAACACATTTATATACCTTATACGTATGCCCAGTTGAACTTCCTCCCATGTAATCCCCATCACTGACAGCCTACACCAATGATCCTCTCCTGCCCCAGTTGTAACTCTTCTATGATCCAAAACTTCTTCAAAAATGAAGGCAATAAAATAATCAAATACAATTTACAAGAAAATGAAGTAATAACAATAGGTTTTAATATAAGAAGTAAACTACATAAAAATGTTTAAAAAACTAAAACTCAAATAAAATTAAAAATTGGGATATTAAAAATAATGAAAAATATTAATTTTTTTTATATTTTGCCTCTCATGACTGTAATATCTGTTGTATATGTACAGTGATATTTTCTTCCATTTATTCCTTAGTGTCTTATTTTTTTCATTTAGTTTTCAAGGAAGTTTTAGGTCACAGTAAAGTCACATACAGAATACATGGGACTCCCATATACCCAACATCCTCCCCCTTTTCCCCTTTCCCATATTAATACATTTTTATATGTGGATGGTACATTTGTTATAACTGATATACAAATAGTGAAACATAGCTACTAACCATGGTAAATGGTTTACATTATGGTTTACATTTTAAACTGTACACTTTTATAAATTTTTATGATATTTAACATGGCCTGTGTCCATCATTGCAAGGTCATGTAGAACACTTCCATTACCCACTAAATACCCCTGTTCCATCTATTCTATTCCTTCCTCCCCTTCAACCTCGGGGTCCACTGTGGCCACCAGGCTTCGCTCCTTGGATGACTAGATTCATAGTTACTTGCAACAACACCGAAGTCCTGACACACTGGTTTGTCCTCCCCTATTAGGAACTGCCCATGCTCTCGAGAGACTCCCACCCCTCTGTTTGAGAACATATCAGTCCTCTCCAGGCTGGGAGTCCAGCTCCTTCTCACTCATTATGTGGGTCTCCACCCACTGATACAACATATTATGATAAAATGATCACTCGCACACTCTCTAGAAGCCTGCCCCAGGTGCGCCCTGTCCTGAATGCCCCCCCCCATCCAAAACATTAAACCAGTAATCCTTCCTTGTCATATTGCCATAAGAGCTTTCCCAACTTTTTACTTTCAACCACAGACCTGCCAATCCCCAGTGTTCACCTGGTCCCTTCCCCAAACCTCCCCCCCAGTTCCATGGATCATCCAGCCCACCCTCCCCACTCTACCCTCCTGTCAAACCTCCACCGCCCAACCCAATAGTATCTCTACACTCCTGTCATAACCCTTCTCCCCAAGTACACATTTCCACCCTATCATAGATTTCGCCAGTATGCACATTGGCTCACAACCTTCTTCTCCCTTTCTATTTCCTATAAACCCACCTTCCAGACTCTAGCTCTCTGAGTCTGCTCGATTTGCTTGATTCATATCAGTGAGGTCATGTAATATTTGTCCTTCAATGCCTGACTTGATTCACTCAACTTAAGGTCCTCAAGAGTCCACCATGTTATCCTGTGTGTTAGCACTGTATTCCTTCTTACAGCTGAGTAATATTCCATTATCTGTATATACCACATTGTATTTATCCATTCATCTGTTGATGGGCATTTGGGTTGATTCCAACTTTGGGCAATAGTGAATAATCCTGCTATGAACATTTGTGTGCATAAATCTGTTCGTGTCCTTGCTTTCAATTCTTCTGGGTATATACCCAGCAGTGGAACTGCTGGATCATAAAGCAGTTCTATAGTTAGTTTTTTGAGGAACTTCCAAAGTGTCCTCCACAATGGCTGGACCATTCTACATTCCCACCAGCAGTGGATGAGAGTTCCCATTCCTCCACATCCTCTCCAAGACTTGTTTTCCTCTGTTTTTTTAAGAACTGCCAATCTAATGGTGTAAGATGGTGTCTCCTTGCAGTTTTGATTTGCATTTACCTAATAGCTAGTGATGTTGAGCATCTTTTCATGTGCTTTTTAGCCATTTGTATTTCTTCCTTAGAGAAGTGTCTTTTCAAGTTGCTTGCCCATTTTTTTAAATGGGTTGCTTGTCTTTTTATTTTTGAGGTGTAGGATTTCTTTATATATGCTGGATATTAGTCTCCTATCAGATATATGGTTACTGAATATTTTCTCTCATAGGCTGCCTTTTTACTTTCTTGACAACCTCCTTTGAGGTACAAAAGTTTGTAATTTTGAGGAGATCCCATTTATCTATTTTTTCTTCTGCTGCTTGTGCTTTTGGTGTGAAGTTCATGAAAGCATTTCCTATTACAAGATCCTGTAGATACTTCCCTATATTACCTCCCAAAGTCTTTATGGTCTTGGCTCTTATACTTAGATCTTTGATCCATCTCGAGTTGATTTTTGTATAAGGTGTGAGATGGTGTTCCTCTCTCATTCTTTTGGATATGGATATCCAGTTTTCCAAGCACCATTTGTTGAAGAGGCCATTCTCTCCCAGTTGAGTGTGCTTGGTGGCCTTGTCAAAAATGAGATGACTGTATATGTAAGAATCTATGTAAGAATTCTCAATTCAGTTCCATTGGTTGGAATGTGTATCCTTGTGCTAATACCATGCAGTTTTGACCAATATAGCTTTGTAGTATGTTTTGAAGTCAGGTAGTGTGATTCCTCCGATTTCATTTTTCTTTTTCAATATGTCTTTGGCTATTCAGTGCCTCTTGTTCTTCCAAATATATTTCATAGTTAGTTTTCCAATTCAGTAAAAAATGCTGTGTTGATTTTTATTGGAATTGTGTTAAATCTATAGATCAGTTTGGGGAGGATAGACATCTTAATGATGTTTAGTCATCCTATCCATGAACAGGGAGTATTCTTCCAGTTATTTAAGTCTTCTTTGATTTTCTTTAACAGTGTTGTGTAGTTTTCTGTGTATAAGTCATTTACATGTTTAGTTAAATTTATTCCTAGCTATTTCATTCTTTTAGTTACTACTGTAAATGGTGGGTTTTTTCTTGATTTCTTCCTCAGATTGCTCATTTTTGGTGTACAGAAATGCTACTGATTTTTGCGCATTGATCTTATAACCTGTGACTTTATTGAACTCATTTATCAGTTCTAGAAGCTTTGTTGTAGATTTCTCAGAGCTTTCTATATATAGAATCATGTCATCTGCAATTAGTCAAATTTTTACTTCTTCCTTTCCAATTAGGATGCCTTTTATATCTTTTTCTTGCCTCAGTGATCAAGCAAATACTTCTAACACAATGTTAAATAGGAGCAGTGATATTGGGTATCCTTGTCTTGTTCCCGATCTGAGAGGGTAAGCTTTTAGGATTTCACCACTATATATGATATTAGCTGTGGGTTTTTCATACATACCCTTATCATGTTCAGAAAGTCTCCTTCTATGCCATCTTTTGCAGTGTTTTTATCAGGAAAGGTTGCTGTATTTTGGCGAATGCTTTTTCTGAGTCTATAGAGATGCTCATGTGATTTTTTTCTTTCAATCTGCTAATGTGGTGTATTACATTGATTGATTTTCTTATGCAGAACCATCCTTGCACACGTGGGATGAAACCCACTTGGTCTGGTGTATAATTCATTTGATGTGTTGTTGAACATAATTAGTAAGTATTTTGTTGAGGATTTTAGCATCTAGGTTCATTAGAGAGATTGGTCTGTAATTTTCCTTTCTTGTCGCATCTTTGTTTGGCTTTGGTATTAGGGTAATGTTGGCATCATCGAATGAGTTAAGCAATGTTCCTTCTACTTCTATTTTCTGGAAGAGTTTAAGCAGGATTGCTGTTAGTTCTTTCTGGAATGTTTGGTAGAATTCATCTGTGAAGCCTTCTGGTCCTGTGCTCTTCTTAGTTGGGAACTTTTAGATGACTGATTCTATGTTTTTACTTGTAATTGCGCTGTTGAGTTCATCAATTTCTTCTTTTGTCAATGTAGGCTGCATGTGTGTTTTAGGAATTTGTCCATTTCCTCTAAATTATCCTTCTTGTTGGCATATAATTTTTCAAAGTATCCTCCTATGATACTCTTTATTTCTGTGGGGTCAGTGGTGATATCCCTTTCCTCATTTCTTCTTTTGTGTATTTACATCTTCTTGCTTTTTTTTCTTTGTCAGTCTAGCTCAGGGTTTGTCAATTTTGTTGATCTTCTCAAGGAACCAGCTTTTGATTTTGTTAATTTTTTCTGGTGCTTTTTTGTTTTCTATGTCTTTTAGTTCTGGTCTAATCTTTGTTTTTCCTTCTTTCTCCTTCCTTTAGTGTTAGTTTGTTGTTCTTTTTCTAATTCCTCTAGGTGTGCAGTTAGGGCTTTGATTTTACCTCTTTCTTCTTTTTTGATATATGCATTTATGTCTATGGATTTCCCTCTCAGAAAGCTTTTGCTGCATCCCATAGGTTTTGATATGTTGTGTTGTTATTTTCATTCATTTCAAAGTAGTTACTGATTTCTTTTGTAATTTCCCCCTTGACCCACTGTTTGTCTAAGAGCATGTTGTTTAACTTCCACATCTTTGTGCTTAATCTGGTTCTCTGGCCCTTACTGATTTCCAGCTTCCTTCCATTGTGGTCAGAGAAATTACTTTCTATAATTTCAATCTTTCTGAGTTCATTTAGAATTTTTCTGTGGCCTAGCACATGGTCTATCTTGGAGAATGATTCATGTGTACTGGAGAAGAATGTATATCCCACAATATTTGAGTGTAGTGGTCTGTATGTTTAAAAGGTCCAGATCCTCTAATGTATTATTCAAATTCTTTGTTTCTTTATTGATTCTCTGCTGAGATGTTCTGTCTAGTGGTGATAATGGAGTATTAAAGTCCCCTACTGAAAGTGTAGAGGCATCTATTTCTCCACTTAGTTTTTCCTGTGTTTGTCTCATGTATTTTGAGGTGCCCTGGTTAGGTGCATATATGTTTATGATTGTTCTTTCTTCTTGAAATATTACCCCTTTTACTAACATATAGTGTCCATCTTTGTTTCTTGCATTAGTTTTGCATTTAAAGTCTATTTTGTCCAATATTAGTATGGCTGCTCCCACACTGTTTTGGTTATTGTTTGCTTTTAAGATTCTTTTCCAGCCATTCACTTTCAGCCTCCTTCAATCCCTGGGTCTAAGGTGGGTTTCTTGTAGACAGCATATAGATGATCATATTTTCTTATCCATTCTGCAGATCTGTGTCCCTTGACTGGTGAGTTTAATCCATTAACTTTTAGTGTTATTACTCTCAAGGAATTACTTATATTAGCCATGTTTTCTTTGGGTTTATGTATGTCATATGTTGTCTTTATTTCTCTTTGTCCTTTTAGTTTTTCTTACACTCTCCTCCAACTCTCTCACTCCTATTTTTCCTTTCAACATACAGAACTCCCATTATTATTTCTTGAAGGGCAGGTTTCTTATTGGCATACTCTCTTAATTTCTGTTTATCTGTGAATATTTTGAACTCTCCGTCATTTTTGAATGCCACCTTTGCTAGGTAGAGAATTCTTGTCTGGAAGTTTTTTCTTTTGGTACCTTAAATATGTCATACCACTGCCTTCTTGCCTCCATGGTTTCAGATGAGAGATCAGCACTTAATTTTATTGAGTTTCCCTTATATGTGATGGTTCTCTTTTCTCTTGCTGCTTTCAGTATTTCCTGTTTCTCTTGAGCATAGGACAGTTTGTGAAGTATATGTCATGGAGTAGGCCTGTTGGGATTTATGCTCTTTGAGGTGCACTGAGCTTCCTGGACATGTACATCCATCTCCTTCAATAGGGTTGGGAAGTTTTCAGCCATTATTTCCTCCAACACTCCTTCTATCCCCTTTTCCTTCTCTTCTCCCTCTGGGATGCTTATAATGCTTATGTTTGTGCGTTTTGTGTTGTCACTCAAATCCCTAAGTCCTTGATGGATTTTTTCTATCTTCTTATCTATCTGTTCCTCTATCTGTTTGATTTCAGATGTACTGTCTTCCACATTTCTAATTCTTTCTTCTGCCTGTTCAAATCAGCTGTTGTGTGCTTCCAGTGTGTTTTTGATTTCTTAGATTCTGCCATTCATCACCATCATATCTGTTATCTTTTTATGTATGTTTACAATTTTTTCAGTATATTCTCCCAGTGTCTTCTTAATATCTTTAGTCTCTTCTTTCACTTCATTAAGTTGGTCCATGATATTTGTTTGGATAGCGCTGATTAGTTGTTCGATGTTCTGCATCTCCTCCTGATTTTTAGTTTGTTCATTGGACTGAGTCATATCTTCCTGTTTCTTAGAATGATTTGTAATTTTTTGTTGCTGTCTGGTCATCATTTTTCTTTATTGGTCCATTCATTTGATTAACTTCTCTGTCTAGGATTTTATTTAGTTGCTGTTTGTGTCTGTGTATTAAGTTTTCTCTTTGACACTTTTTTCCTCTTATTCTATTTCCTTGCTGTTGTCTATGTTCCCTTGAAAGAAAAAGATTAGGGCCAGAGAAAGCAAAAAAGGTAAGAAAAGAAAAGGATAATAGTAATAATAATAGTAAAAGTTAGAAGATGAACTGTATAATACCTAGGAAAATGAATATTTAACTCATGTAAGCAGTGTAGAGTAATAGGAATAGAAAAGTTGAGTACAGTCAATGAAATGGGAAACTGAATAGAGAATATTCAGAAATATATAGAATGAATTAAAAGGCCAAAATGATGAGGGGAAAGGGAAAGAGAAAGGAAAAGGAAAAAAGTTAATAAAAGAAAGAAAACAGAATAAATGAGATCGAAATAAAAACCAGAAAAATTGAAGATTAAACAAAGAGAGGTGGAATATAAGAACAATAACAGAAAGCAGAAGGTAGAAAGAAGAAGGAAGGAAAAGAGATAGCATTGGTAGACAAAATCAATATACACAATAAAGGGGAAACAAAGGAAGAGAAAACACAGCATACAAGTAACAAGACAGCAGCACCTAATTTTTAAAATAGGAGGGTGGGGGGAGAAAGAGGAAAGAAAAACAAAACAAAACAAAACAAACAATCACACAAGCAAGCAAACAAAAACTAAGGAAAACAGCCTTCCCTCTTAGGTCCCTGAGGAGATTCTCAGGCTGCCAATGTTCATCAATTACCCTGCAGCCTGCCCTCTGCAGATTTTGAAGCAGATTTTAGCAAGTAAACTAAGTTAAATTTTTAAAAAGTAACCTTTTTTTAGGAAAAATAAGATAACCAAGAGAAGCTAATACAAAAATAATGTCTATGTTTTCCCTGTCCTAAAGTATCAGCTGGATGTTTGATATTCTGGTGGATCACTGCTCTAAGAGGAGCTGGGAATCGAACTAGGGGCCTTGTTCAAGGCAGAATAAACTTTCTTGTTGGCTCAGTTTGCTTTTCAGAAAGCTATCCAATCACTTTCCCTCAGATAGGTTTGACTCTTTACAGTTGGGTAGATTCCTGCTGATTAGAAGCCTGTCTATCCCTGCCCCTTTTCTATTCTTATTGCTCTCTCTCTCAGAGTGGCAGGATGCAATAGCCTGTATGAGTGGATTCCCCCTCACCTCTCCTGGTCAGGTTTAGTTCCCTTCTTAAATTCAAATGGGACCCTGGCAACTGAACTCACCGCAGGAAGATGACTCTCAACCCTCCTCCAGACCTCCCTCTCCTTCCATGGGTACCTAAATAAGCTCTTGGAAGCTTATTAAGCACTTCGTACTGCCCACCTCCCTTAATGGAGTAGGAATTTTGATAGTTTTAACACCAGACTAGTCAATTGCCTGACTCTGCCCTCTCCCAGCCCACGTTTCTCTACCCCAGTTGGTTAGGTAAATCAGGCTGCCAGAGCAGATTCGCCTCTCCCCTCTTCCTGGTTCTACCTTGTGCTAGCTGGTATGCACCCCAAAGCTCAAAGGGGGTCCAGACAACCAAACCCACAGAAAGGAAACCCCTCTTCACCCTTTGCCAGAACCCTCTCACTCCCGGAGAATGTTCCCTTTTGCCTGGTGGCCAGTGGGAGTCAAGGCTTGCAGAGGCTTTTTGCCTTGAGGGTGGGGCTTAGCCGTCTGCTGTTTCCAGCCACAGGGGCAAGAAACTCATGGTTTTACCTTGGGCTCTTTGTCTCTTTGTCTAGCTCCTTCCAGATTGATGCCCTTAAGTCTCTTGCTCTGTGGGTTCCCAAAACAGCTCACTCGGGCAGGATCTTGCCCCCTCTCAGCCATTTTTTGCAAGAGAGATGGTGAGTGTCCACTTAAACCGATTCCATCTTGTTGCCTCTCCCCCAGGTTCCTCATTTTAAAAATGAGGATATTCATAATTCTGTCTTACAGGATTTGCATGTGTGAGAGAGGATTCAAAGTGATAATGTATGGCAATGGTCTATAGCAACAATACAAATTATTATGGTCGGTAAATATTTTATAGTAGATTTATCATTTCTATCAACAATACTTTTACCCCCTTTTTCTAAATAAGGACCTAAATGAAATCCTTAAGATTTAATGTTTTCTCACATACTTAGCAAAGCTTGGATTCAACATTAGATTTTTTTTTGATCTGGAAACTTTGTTTACCTTTCTAGTCACATTATTTTTCTAAACTAATTTGACATGATCGTACGCTTATCTGTTTCTTTAAGAATTTTTGCAAAAGTGTTCCCCTATATATTAACAAAAATGATTCAGAAAAAGAAAAATCAATAGAGATTGGGAGAGGAATTTGTAAAAAGAGAAAGGAACACAAAGTGAAAGCAAACAACTCAAGAGGTGTAGTGTAATTAGAAGAGGTGGCAGGGCAGCAAATTAAGAAGTAAAGGGAAGACAGTGGTTCACTCAGAAAACGGGTGTGATAGGAGCCAATCTGGTGCCAATGTGGAGCTCAGATTAGACTGTTTGTATGAAGTAGATTTGGAGAATTAGAGTATGGCTATAGGAGCAATATTAAAAGAAAGAGGGTTATAGAAAAATCTATACAATTCTAAATCCAGCATCTTTTTTCTTCCAACTGAAGATAAAGCAACACTAAAGCTGCAAGATTTTTTTTTTGTTTCATAACTGAAGAACACTGAATGTGGTATGAGAGATTGCCGATTTAAAGAACTTGATGTGGTAAGTAATTTTAATTTGTTTTTATTTTTCTTTGTAGTATCTTACAGCTCCCCCATTTTATTCTTGAAGTAAGTGGCTTCGGTTGTATGACTTAATATAGTTCAAGTTTCATAATCTATTTTTAGCTTGTTGATGACTGAAATTTCAGTGTCCACCAGCACAAAATGTCCTATTTAAGGTTGAAGTGTGTCTGATTCTTAGCTCAAAATGTTTCTTTGATTTCAGAAATCTTGTATGCAAACTCTTTTTCCTTTTTTTCTCTGCCCTTCATATGTAACTTATCTTGAGCTCTGTTTCTGTTTTCATTTTCTTTTTCCTTGGGAGGATTAGGGATTCAGAGCAAAAACAGGCTCTTTTCTCCCCATGAGTCTTTAAAGCCAATTCCTGATACATCAAGTCTTCAGAGTCTTTAAAGCCAATTCCTGAGACATTAAGTCTTCAAAGAGAGGAAACATTTACTTGATGAGCAAGCAAAGGAGGTCAGTTTCCTTAAAAGGCCACAAAACTGTTTCCCTGATTGGCAGACATTCTAATATTTTATAATATCAGGGTGCTAATGAAAAACTGGGGTGGAGCTGGACACAGATTCCTTCATTAATAAACATTAAGGGGTTGAAAAACTGGGGGTGAACCCCAAACCAGGGGGAGTTACAAAATTACAGTCATTTTCAGAGATCAGGTTTCTGATATAGGTAATTACAAAGAAGAGGTCAGTCACCAGGTTTTCCATATGGATATTAAACAGAGGAGGATGGAATGGTTACCATCTCAATAGTAAGCATCCTCAAGGTTGAGCTCAATCTAGAATTACCATCACAATAGTAAGCATACACAGGGTGAGATTAAGCCTAGAATAAGCTGGCTAGAGGGGTGTGACCACTCTAATCAGCTTCAGCAATTTCCTTAACCTTTGCTATTTTATAATATAAAGGCATTTTTATAATGATTTAGTAATCATTATTGTTTGTTAATTCTTAATGTTTATTTACATTAGGGGTGAGGGGATATTGTTTTGAGAAAACTTTACATAATTCAATGTAAAATTCAGAGGAATTATCTTTTTTTTCCATAAGAGAAACCACTAACTTGACCAAGTCCTATACTAATAATACTGTGTGAAGCTCTAGAAAACTGAAAAAAGGGGAAATAGAAAAAAAAAATTAAAAAATAGTCAAATACTTGGAGGTAAATATTAGTCATAAAATCACATGCATAGATGTGACTTTAAATGCCTTTCCATTAAAAATTTTAATGATACTTCTAAGTTATTTGCTCTAAAGATATTTAACCATGAGGTATCTAGGCTAAGAATTACAAATGACGTCCTTGAACTTGTCTCTTCTTGGTCAATACTAATTTATTTGCATTTTCAAATACTTAGTATCTGGCCCAGATCTAATAAAGCTAGTATGGATAGTGGGGCAGGGGGTGGGGGGGGGGAGTGGGGGAAAGGGGGCATTCCTTGTAAGTAACTGATATTTATGTAGGTAAAAAGAAAGCTATAGCAAGAGATACATGTTCCTTGGAGATTATTGCTCTTGCTTAATATTTTAAAAGAACTGCTTCATTTTATTTAAGTCATGGCTTTGGTGTGATTTATGTAAACTTTAAACTAAATCACTAAATTTATGGCACTTGATGATTTAATAGAAATCCTGAATCTATACCAGAGCCTTTCTCTAATAATGTCATTCATATTGTGCACTTTACATAAAATAACAAATCCCAGATATGTAGTAAGTACCTAGTCATTATTATTTGGGGAAAAACACTATTGAGAATATCAGAAGCTGAGCAACCTCGTGGATAATCTGAGTTAACAAATTCTCTTTTTCTGTCTTATTGACATTTTATTTACATATACACATACATCTTTAAGAAGCGTGCTTTGTAGTGAGAATATTATCAAATGTCCTGTTTCATAGCTTTAAGGAATTCCTAAGACATCTCATTTGGCACGTTATAGTAACCATTAGAACTTTAGAGTAAAAGGAAATTTCCTCTCTGTAGCAGAATCCAGGAAATAAGAGAGGTTGGCAACAGAACTTTGATGTTAATATTAATAAAATTGTTTCACTGCCTCTGCTATGGGGTTTATAGCTCTTTAGATTGGTTGTTTGAGATAAAAATTAAATTAAATGAGAAAATATATGACAATGATGGCCCTTGATAGAAGGCTTATTATATGTTTTTATATCTCCACCTATGCTGGAACTCTTTATCTAATAAAATTTCCTAAATTATGCCCTCAAGTTTTTCATTATTTCAATAACATCCTAAAGTACATTGAGAAAAATACTGATTTGTTACTGAAAGAAAAGTTGAGGAGTTAACAGATGAAGCTATGATGATAAGTATATTTCAAAACCCACAGAAATCTTAAAAAGGTTTTTAAAAATAAAGATGGAAAATATTGCCAGTTCCTTCATATTTCCATCTTTATTCTTCTAGGGAGACATGAAAATACATCTGAGAAGTGGAAAATATTATTAAAAGTTGGGAAGAGTGAAATAGAAAGAATATCCAAGAGATAATACAGTGATGATGGGAAGCTGGAATGTATTCCAACGGCTGTAAAAGCACAGTAAAAATAACAATATACCAATAACAACAACATTATAGTAACCAAATATATTGAGATTTTAATGTGTCCATACACTAGCATAACAGCTTTATTTGTATTATTTCATTTAATTGTCATAACTCTGTGAGTTAAATATTACTTTTTCTAGTCCATGGATAAATATATTTCAAGGATACTTTATTTTCCAGGGTCACATAGTTGATAAATGGCAAGGTCAAGATTTAAACTATGTTTTTTCTAATTCCTAAGGTCATGTTCTTAACTACTACATTTTAACATTTGGAACCTTGAGTCAAGAATCAAGTTCTAATGATGCCTCTCCTCTCTAATTCTCAGCTCTACCACCATCAGTCCTTTATCATCCACGATCTAGGGTACCAAATAATGTACTCCCTATTCTTCTTCCAATACTCAGTCATCCTCCCTGCCAATTTACCTCTTGTGTGTTTTTGTAAACCTCTCTCTGGTGATAAAACTCCTTTCCCTAATTTGAAGGCACATTTTTACCTACCCACCATTTATATTTACTGGTAGGCTTTGCCCAAAGTTGTGACTTTGTGTTCAGCCTCTCACTTGGAACCTTGTCAGACTCCAAGAATACAGCTCTTCAAGCCTGACGATTCAGGCAGTGTGCATTGGTCTGTACATACTCATTGCTTATGGATGGCATTCTGATCTGTTTTGATTTGTGTGTCTTTATTAAGTCCGTTGTTAAATATTTCACATGACACTTCTGAAACTATCACTGCTTTGTTGAAAACCCCCAAATCTCTCTGCTTCTTTCTTTCTATCCATTGCATTTTTAGTGATTTTTAATTTTCATTTGTGTTTAAAAATGATCTCTCAAACTCAGTAGTAGCTCTTCAGTTTATCTGAATGAAGTCTGACTTTAGATTGTACTATTAGTGTTAATTAACGGCATTGTCATTCTTCTATTCACCAAAACTTTTAATTACAGAGTCTCATTTGACTCTTCTTTCTCTCTATTCTCCTGCATCTAATTAGCTACCATGTCGTGTAGAATCAGTCTCCACCAAATCTCTCCTCTCTGTATTAGTTAATTTTATTGAATAACAATAACTTGTGTTTCACAATTCTATGGATTGACTGGGTGCTTCTTCTGCAACTTTAGTCCTGATACACTCATTCAGGCACAGTTAGTTGATGGCTGGAATGGCTAAGGACAACTGAACTTTTCCACATGGTCTTTCATCCAAGGTTTACTCAAAGTTCTAGGGTGTCATCAAGAGAGCAAGCTCCATTGTACAAATGCTAATCTAACTTCCACTTGTATAAAGAAGAGTTTACATAGACATACCTAGAGTTTTAGCAGGAATAGGAGACTTCAGATTAGTAATTGTGATTTTATAACAATGTTTGGGGAGTTTTCAATGGATTTAAGATTTCCATCCAGTAAGTCTGCATAGTATGGCTAAAATGACTTTATTATTCCGAGTTTGTATAGTGTGAGGCACAGGCAACAACAAATTATTATTACTCTTCATTTTGGGATGTAGGGTGGCTGGCATTTTATATAGGGTACTTACATTTTTAGGCAGCCATTAGTAGTTGGCTGGTTAGAAGAGTTTCATTGCAGTGTTTGTAGCAGAGAAAGCATACCTTGTCTCTTCTGAGAGCAGGATGGAACTGATGTACTGTCGTCAGGGTGAGCATGATGAACATTCGTGGGTGATGTCCATGAGCTGTAGGCAAACAATAGGCAGCTAGTAGTACTGCTACAGGGTTTAATGGCTGTAATATCCATTTTTCTTGAAGAGCTACTCTACTGCTTCTCGGGTTTCAATGGTATGACTCTGGATCTTTGCAAGGGTATTTGCTTTAACAGTTTTGAAAGGGCTGTTAGAGTAGTGGGCAGGGATATAATAAGTTACCTGTTGCTGTTGCCAGGCGTTTCACATGTTTTCCCACAGATTTCTTCCCCGCAGAGGTGATTCATGACAGTTCATTGTTCTTGTCTTGTTTTCTGTATCTCCAGTCCACCTTTGGATAGAGCTGGCAGTTTTCAGAGTGACTGGACACTAATGGGTTAAGCCTTTTACTTGCAACAGGGTGTGGTATGCTGCACACAGTTGCCTTTTTAGGGGGCTATATAATAATTTGGCCCCTTTACAACTGTGATTACCACCCAAAGGGTATTTGTTTAGAACGTTGCTTGTGCCACGAACTTTATTTGAAGCCACTGTTGGTGCTGGCTACATTTAATTTACAAGGTAAATTAGAGTTCACCCCCTTACTGCTTAAGTTGTGCTAATGCCCTCTCTAATTTTTGTTAAAGCAGCCTGCTAGAGGTTCTCTTAGTCCCATGAACAACTTTTCCCAATTAACACATACAATGGTTTTAATGTTTGAGCTAAATGAGGGATGAAAGGTTTTTAGTATTCGAACAATATTACAAACTCTATTAATGTGAGAAAACATTGTACTTTATCAATTACAGCAGAATAACAGTTTTTGTTTTACCCAACTAAACAACATTTACAAATTTGACAGAGCAGCTTGGACTTAACATCTTGTCCCAATAGTTTGCCCATTTCAGGCTTTTAAGATAAGATACTGTTGTTTCTGATACCTCTTTTAATTCTGCAAAAAGGATTACTGGCTTACATAATATCAAAAGGGATACAACCACAGGTTTTTCCATGCAGCCAGAATCTTTGCCACCAGGCTAGAACAGATGATTGGGCTATGCACCTAGCCTTGGGGAAGCACTGCAAAATCCACCTTTGGCCTTCTCACATGAAGATGAATGCAGGCTGACTTGACTTGCCTAAAGAGATACTAAAGAAAGGCTTAGCAACTTTTAAAACAAAATGATAGTGACATAACTGGATTTTAATTTTTGTAATAAACTAATAATATTTAGGGTTGCTGCATGTGGCAGTGGTGTTACTTTAATTTATGTTAGCTTACTGTTATATATCACCCAATAGCAGCTTTCAATGTGAGTTGGATAAGTATGAGTTAAAGCATCTGCCCTGTGGCAGCTTTCAGTGTGAATCAGATGAGTTTGAGTTAAAGCATTTGCTTTTTGATTTCCAGGTGGAGAGGTTGTTTTTGTGATACATACCATGTTTAATAATAATTAAAACCATGATTAACAACATTATATTTTTATTTTATACTATGCCAGAATATTGTTAAATTTTCTGGATTTTTATACCCCTTTTAAGTATTCATATGAACCTTTTTATTCATACAACTTTGATTAACAGAGGGTTAAAGAATCCTTTTAGGATTTTTTTTTGTTTTTTTCCCCCATTTTTTTGAATGTCCCAATCCGCTAATTATATTTTATTTTTAGTTTAGTTTCTTTTTTTTTTCTTCTGAGTTTCCTTGTACTTGTCTCTTGCATTTAAGCTTATCATTATTATATCTTTTTCCTATTAATTGTATTTCGTTATTATATGGGCTTCATGTTCAAGGAAGGTTTAGATCACAGAAGGGTTACAAGGGGGCCTGCAGGGATCATTAGTGGGGAGTGTCTGGGATAGGGGATTCATGGGAGTAAGTCCATCTGAATATACAAGAAAGATATATAAAATTGTTCAAATGATCAAGGGAGGGGACATGGTCATGGTGGGTAGACAATTACTCAATAAATGAGGGAATCTGAATTCCCAGCCTGGAGAGCTCTGCCACATTCTCCAAGGGAGCAGCAACAGTCCCCTGAGTGCAGATGCAGTGTCTGGCAAAAGAGGATGGCCCACTGATGGGTTCTTGTTATTGAAGACTAGCCTAATGAGTATTTGCTCTTATAATTGAAACTTAGCCTACTGTTATGGGGTGCCTAAGGGTTGCCATCTGAGAGCCTCCTTGTTGCTCAAATGTGGCCTCTCTCTAAGCCAAACTCAGCATATGAATGCATTACCTTCCCCCCCAACGTGGGACATGACTCCCGGGGATGAGCCTCCCTGGCAACGAGGGATTAATACCAAGTGCCAACTGGCAACACGATTGGAAAAAGACCTTGAATACAAGGGGGAAAAGGTAAAGAGAAATGAGTTCACGTGGCTAACAGACTTCAAAGATAGTCGGGAGGTCATCCCAGAGGTGATGCTTACGCACACCTCAGTAGGATCTCATAGAACACCAAAGTGGATATCGCCCCACACAGAGGGACCCCTGAGGGCTCTGGAGACACCCAGGTCCTATATAAGTGGGGATAGCCCCAGAGATTGATGCCTAATTAGTGGGCTCTTCTTTGGAATCTGTGCTCCTGAGAGTGACAGAGTTGGACTCAAATAAGTCCTTCCTGCACATGGTCCATCAGTCCCTTCTATTCAAACCTATATGTGATGCTGGAGTTTTTAGGTGTACTTCCAGAGACTGAAGCCTCTGGCCCACCTATGTACCAGCTGTG
>JAQZBX010004000.1:0-29947 GCA_029593785.1 Cabassous unicinctus
CCCCCTTTAATTGCCCTTTGTAAGGCAGCATATTCACAGGTTCTGGGGATTAGGATGTGGACATTTTTTGGGGACCATTATTT
The DNA here is from genome assembly GCA_029593785.1 of Cabassous unicinctus. Taxonomy (NCBI): domain Eukaryota; kingdom Metazoa; phylum Chordata; class Mammalia; order Cingulata; family Chlamyphoridae; genus Cabassous; species Cabassous unicinctus. Next base: position 84 of record JAQZBX010004000.1, read on the forward strand.
TACCTACCATAAGGTTATTTCCTGCCTTTTGCTATTACAAACAGTACTGCTGAATATCCTTGTATAAATGTCACTTCCTACCTGTGAGGATATATGTAAAATAAATTCTTAGAAGTGGACTATCTGGGTAAAAGGGCATGTTTTAAAAAAATTTTGGTAGATATTTCCACTTTTCACTACAAAAGGATTATACCAATTTACATGCCTATACCAATGTATTAGTGCAGCTTCATTACACTTTTGAACTCATGGTATTCTAGCAAAGTTTTTCATCTTGGCCAATCTGATAGCTAAAAAATGGTATCTAATTATTGTTTTAATGTGTATTTCTTTATGAGTGGAATTGAACATCTTTTCATATTATGAAATATTTATATTTTTATTTCTGGAAATGGTCTGTTCATGTTCATTTTTCTATTGGTTTGCTTTTTCTGATTGATACATACAAACTTTTTTGTAACAAGGATATTGGGAAATTTGTATGTCATATTTTTGCAAATATTTTGTCTAGTTTATTATTTGTCTTTTGACTTTTCACAAACAGACATTTAAAACATTTTATACATTTTTTTTTAGAATTTATACATTTTTTTTTAAATTTGGAGGGCTTCTGTGTTTTGCATCTTGCCTTTACTGCTCTGAGATTTTACAAATACTTTGTGTTTTTATGTCTTTATTTTTTACATTTAAGTCTTTGATATATTTGTATATATTTAGGTGTAAGGAGCAAGATAAGTTTCCAAGTGCCTTCTTTCCCATTGTTAACCCATCAAGGAATGTTGTTCCAATATTATTTTTAAAATAATCTACTTTTCCTTTTATTTGAAAGGCCACTTTTACTATATACTAAATTCTGGTGGGTAATTGTATCTGTTTTAGCTTTTTGAGCTATTTTGCTTGCCAAAGTTTTATGTTCATTTTATATAACAGTTTTGAAATATAGTTCACAAACCATAAAATTCACCCTTCTAAAGTATATTATTCAGTGTTTTTTTAGTATGTTCAAAGATTTGTGCAACCATCACCACTATCTAATTCCAGAATATTTTCATAACCTAACACAAAAAGCCCATACCCATTAGCAGACATTCCCCTCTTGCCTCAACCCTTAGCAATCACTAATCTACTTTCTATCTCTATGGATATGCCTATTCTGGACATTTCATATAAATGGAATCATACAACATGTGCCCTTTTGTGCCTGGCTTCTTTCACTTAGCATAATGTTTTCAGGGTTCCTCCATGTTGTAGCATGGGTCACTACTTTATTCCTTTTTATGGGTGAATAATGTTCCATTGTATGGACATACCACATTTTATTTATCCATTCATCAGTTAACGGACAGTTGGGTTGTTTCCACTTCTTGGCTATTATGAACAATGCTGGTTTGAACATTCATGTACAAGATATTATGTGGACATAACGTTTTTCGTTCTTTCAACTAGGAGCAGAATTGCTGGGTCATATGGTAACTCATGTTTAACTGTTTGCGGGACTGCAAAACTATTTCCCAAAGTGTCTGTACCATTTTACATTTCCATCAGTAATGTATGAGGGTTCCAGTTTCTCCACATTCTTATCAACACTTATTATTGTCTTTTTTATTTTAGTCATCTTGGTGGGTGTGAAGTGGTGTCTCAATGTATGTTTTTGTTTTGTTTTATTGGCTACAGAAATCTTTATTGTTTATACTTGGTTCAAGGCTTGTTAGAGGGCTACAAGGTGGTTGGCTTAAAAGATGCCTCTTGGCTGGAGGGAGGGGCTCGGGCAGACCCTTGGATGCCAGGGGAATGCAGAGGGTTTCCCAAAGGCCTCTGGGCACCTCAGGCTCCTAATTGTGCTTGAGGGTGCACCTTTCAAAGAGATACTTGCCAGCCTAGTCTATAGGCTGGTCAGCTTGTGGAGGTTGGACAGGTAGTTGCCCATTTTCGTGATGAATTTCACTTTGTCTAAGAAATGGCTCTCCAGGAACTCATAGAGATGAGGGTCTGTGTTGGCAGAAGCCAGGGCATGTAGATCCAAAAAAGCCTGGTTCATGTTCTTCTCCAGGACCATGGTGGCTTCCAGGGCATTCAGGGTTTTACCCCACTCATCTTGAGATGGCTTCTGTACCTTCTGGAAGAGGGCATGGCCACCATGCTGGTTTTACATTGTCAAGAGATATGCCATGCCCTGGCGCTTCTCCTTCACCAACTTGTGGAAGAAGTGGTCCACTCCCTTCAGGGCCACATTGTCGTGGTCCAAATAGAAGCCCAGAGAGAGGTCTCTGCAGGAGACCCACAGGTGTGGGTCAACCAGGTGGTTGACTGAGGCCTCCACTTCCATGGAATAATTCTGACAGATCTGGAAGCTCATGGTTGGTTGACAATGGGGAACTAACCACAAATAATGATGTTAGATGGTCCTGGAAGCAGGGGATGGTTGAGAAGATGATCCCGGAGGTTGCAACTGGAGATGAAGTTGGAGAGTGGTCCAAGGCTAAAGACGGTAGGGATAGTTCCCCAGTCTGTGCCGTCCAAACACCACTGAAGAAGAGACAGACCTGTGGGACCTCCAAGTGCACTGTCAATGTGGTTTTGAGTGCATTTCTCTAAGGACTAATATGCTGAGCATGTTTTCTTGTGCTTATTGGCCATTTGTACATCTTTGGAGAAATGTCTACTCAAATACTTTGCCCCTCTTTTTTTTTTTTAATGGGCATACAATTTATAAAGATGTAATCTGAGACAATAACAACATAAGAGTAGAGTTTACATACTATTGAAACTAGGCTGGTACTAGTTGAACTCGGTTGTTATTAGTTTAAGATGTTAATTGTAATTACAATGGCAACCACTAAGAAACTAATTTTAAAATACAGAGAAAAGGAAAGAAGGAGGGAATAAAAATGGTACATTACAAAAAAGCAACTTAATACAAAACACAGTAATGGAATAATTATAATGGATTTTTAGACTTTACAGCAAAAGCACAGACAACAAAAGAAAAAATAGATAAAATGGACTTCAACAAAACCAAAAACTTTTGTGCATCAAAGGATATTATCAAGAAAGTGAAAAGACAACTTATAGAATGAGAGAAAATATTTGGAAACCACATATCCGACCAGGGTCCAATATCCAGAATACATAAGGAACTCTGACAATTCAACAACAACAAAAAGACAACCCAACCAAAAAAATGAGCCAAGAACTGGAATAAACATTTCTCCAAAGAAGACATCCAAATGGCCAGAATGTATATGAAAAATGCTCACTATCATTTGCCATTTAAAAAACACAAACTAAAACTACAATGAGATGGCACCTCGCATCCACGAGGATGGCTATTGTTTTAAAAACTGAAAATATCAAGTGTTGGCGAGGACGGGGAGAAACCGGCGCCTTCATTCCTTGCTGGTGGCAAAGTAAAATGGCGCAGCCACCGTGGAGTCTGGCGGTTCCTAAGAAAGTTAAACACAATTACCATAAGACCCGGCAACCCTACCCCTCGGTTCATACCCAAACGAAGGAAGAAGGGGACTCCGACAGATATTTGGACGCTGATGTTCCTCGCGGTGTTGGTGGCAGTGGCTGGAGGGTGGCGGCCCGGGGTCCATGTGCGGATAAACGGAGGAGCCGGGTGGCTGCAGCCGTGCGGTGGAGATCTGTCCAGCGTGAGTGAGGTGGGCTGGACACGGGGATGAACTCAGTGTGACTTCTCTTGTATGAAGCGCCGAGAGTGGGCAGGTTCACCGAGCCAGGAGCCAGTTGTTGCTGGACAGGTGTGGGTTTTGGTTTGAAGTGAAGAGAACAATCTGGGCTTCTGAAGGTTGCAGGCAAGTTGGCAGCCAGTGCTGCCATCTTCTCTAGGCTTTGCTAGCTGGAGGAGCTGCTTTCCGCTAAAGGACCTGCAGGGATCTAGAAGGAAATCACAGTGACTCCCCAGGGCCCCACCCATTTCCACTAAGGCTGTTAGAGGCAGCAGAGCCCGGAGTCCGTGCGCTCTGCGCCTGTTTCCCCTCTGTAAACGCGGGTAGTAACAGTACCTCTTTCAGAGAATAGTACATTACCAACGATGCCTGTGGCTGTGTATACTGAATGCCTGCACGCTCTTTGCCAGGCATGGGCCAAGCTTGTCACCAACACTAGCTCGTTTGGCAGGTGAAGAAATGGGAAGCTCGAGAAGGTGAGGTCACCAGCCTCGCCCAGTGGCCTCGAGCTGTGGAATGCGGTGTACTGGCAGCTGAGCGTGCACCCAAGCACCCTTCCACTTCTCAGATCCTCCTCAGTCTTGCCCCCAACTTTTTAAAAAGATTTATTTATTTATTTACTTTTTTATCCATTTAAACGCCCCTCTCCCCCATTTTTGCTGTTTTGTGTCCATTTGTTGGGCAATTCTCTGTGTCTGTTTCCTGCCCTCTCTTCTCATCCTTCTCCTCCTGTCTTCACTGGGATTTGATCCTGGGAACCTCCGATGTGGGAAAGAGGCGTTTTGCCACCTGTGCCACCTCGGTTCCCGGTTTTTTGGTGCGTCTCGTCTTGGCTCTCCCTTGTGTCACTCTCCTATTACATCATTATCTTGCTGCGTGGCTCGGCGGGGCCTGGAGGCTCACCTGCTCATGGGGCCTGGGTTGCCCCCCTTTTTAAACTGGGTTATTTGTCTTTTTATTGTTGGGTTTTAAGAATTCTTTATATATTCTGGATACAAGTCCCTTATGAGATATACAATTTCAAAATATTTTCTCTCCTTCTGTGGGTTGTCTTTTCACTTTCTTTATGGTGTCCTTTGAATCCTTTGAAGCACAAAATTTAAAAATTTTGACAAAGTCCAATTTACCTATTTTTTCTTTATGTTTGTTTTGGGTGTTATAGCTAAGAAACCATGTTATGTTGTTGTTTTTTCTTCCACATTATGTTTTAATGTCTGGTCAAGTTCATTCTCACTGTCTTTTCCTTCTTTTTTTCCCCCAGATTCTTTCCTGTCTATTCTTGTATGCTTATTTTTCCACGTCAGCTTTACACTCAGCCCACCTTGTTCCAAAAGCAATCCTTGTAGTATGTTTTAAAAATTGGAATCACTGTAAATATATAGATTTGTAAAAATGGACATCTTTACAATAATGCAGCTTCCTATTTAAAATCAGGGCACGTCTTCACATTTATTCAGACTATGAAGTCTCTCAGTAGCATTTTAAAGCATCTTCTAATAGATCTAGAACATTTCTAATAGTTCTGTTTTGTGTTGTTGTTCAGATGAATGGAATCTTTTCTTATATTTTCTAACTGGTGCTGACTGCATATAAGAATACTATTAACTCCTTTGTATATCAACTCTTCAACTTATTTTATTGATAATTGATACTGAATTATTTTATTGATAATTCCTGAGTGAGCTATCTTGACTTTTCTAGGTAGAGTCTTATCTAACAATAATGGCAATTTTGCTCTCTCCTTTCCCATTTTCATACCTCTTGTTCCTTTCTGTTGTATAATTGTTAGGCCAACCCTTCCAGAACAATATTAAATAATGATGGTGTTAGTGGAAATCCTTGTATTGCTCCTGATTCTATGGGAAACGCTTCCAGCGTTCACAGACTGCAGAGAGGAAGCTTCCTGCATCTCTTTCTGTGGCTTTCTTTTATTGTGCTTTGTCAGGTTGCATACAGTGTTATGCTGACTCCATAAAAAGAATTTGGAAGTTTTCCTGCTTTTTCTATGCTCTGGAACAATTTAAATAGCAGGTAGAATTCACCCATGAAACCATCTGGACCTGACGCTTTTTTTGGGTATAACTCTTTGAAATCATTCTCAATTTACTCTACAGTATTTGGTATGTTTCATTTTGTGTGTGTTTTAAAAGTCTTCTGGAATTAGTTGTAATCTTTTCTATTTTCCTAGAAAATCATCCATTCTACCCAGTGCTTTAAACATTTTTGCCTAGGTCGACTGAGGAAAATGCTTGTGATTCTACTAATTAGCTCGGTGTCTATCGTTTATTTCCCAATTCTCACTTCTTATTTTGTGTATTTGATCTCAAAAAGCTGGTGGGAAGTTTGCTACCGCAAACTAAGTTCCCCAGCGCTTCTTCGGGTTTGTTTGAGATGAGGAAAGGCAGACAGTCCTTCCTGTATGTGGCAGTAGCTGTGGCCGATTGAGTGCCGGACACTGCAAAACTCTTTGCTTTCATTTTCTCATTCAATTCTCACAAATTCCCACGAGACAGGCAGTATTGCATTATCCCCATTTTTTACCAGAGGAAACAGAGACTCAGAGGGAGAAAATAACTCGCCCAAGGTCACACAGCTGGCAGCTGGCTAAACTGGGATTCCAATCTAGGACCGTCTGCCTCCAGACTTAGTCTAATTCCACAGCCTTCTACACTCATTTACAGCAACACAGAAACGCCCTCGACTGCTGAACTCTTAAGCCCCTGTTTTCTGGACTTCCGAGATGCCTCATGGTGTGATTCCCGCTCTATTAGGTATTTTTTTGAGGTTGTGCTCTGTGCCAGACACAGTGCGAGGTGCTGGGAAAATGGGCGAGAAGCAGGGACACCACGGTCCCTGCTCTCAAGAAATGGTGCTTATAATCCAGCGGGGAAAGAGCTGTGTCGCCAGCTAAATTAAGATTCTCATTTAAAGAAGAGAACAGCAACAACCCATTGAATCATAGTGCCTTGAGGTGCAGTTGTAGAGAGAGCCAGGGCTTAGAGTCCCACCCAACTGGTTTGAATCATGCGTATCAACCCTTAATAGCTGTGTGACTGAGACAAGTCATTTTATCCCTGAGCCTTCGTTTTCACATTTGTAAAATATGGCTAGTAGTGTGCATTTTTTTTCACATAATAGAAAAGCATCTTACAATTGATGGTGTCTTACAAGAATACTTGGCAGTGTTTGTTTGTTTTCCTTTCTTATTGTTACATAAAATAGTGGTGTGTCATATTGATAGTCTCAGATTTGATGACATCTGATAATCACCAGGTTATTGCTGGGATGAAATGAGATCATATCCACTGAGAAGCCTTGTACAAGTTCAGGTGAAACCAGTGCAGGAAGCATGGGCAGGGATTCTAGTCCTTGCTAGGGGACTGCGGGCAAGTTACTCCCACTGTCTGGTCCCCAAATTTCCTTCTCTGGCCTTCCATCTCAGCAGAATGAGAGATTAATTTAATTCATCAATTCAGCAAATATCTAGGACACATCTTCTGTGCCAATCACAGTGCCCCTGAGGTATATGAATGAGATGGTGGGGATGCCTGATGATGCAGGAACAGAATTTCCTTGTGAGCTTGGCTACAGTCAAGGGAGAGATGGGAAGCATGAAGGATCTCAAGGGTCTCTTCCAATTTTTAAGTTCTGTCCTTCTGGGAGTAGGAGGAGGGACAAACAGAACAGGTATCTCCACAGAGGCCATGTGGTATATGGGGTTAATGCACAGGCCCTGGGGTCAGACAGTCTTGGGCTAGCTCTATCACTTTCTAGCTGTGTGACCATGAACTAATGACTTAACCTCTCTGGACCTCAGAAATGTTATCTGTAAAACGGGAATGCCAATAGTCCCTATCTCACAGGTTTCTTGTGAAGATTGATTGTGAGAGTAAAACTCTCAGCTCAGTGCCTAGTACTTAATAAGCAACTAATGAATGGTAGACTTTCTGTCTTCCCTTCTTTCTTTCTTCCTCCTTCCCTCCCTCTTTCCTTCCTTCCTTTTTCTTCCCCTCCTCCTTAATTTACCTACTATACTTGAGCAGCAGAAACCTTCTGGAGCAGGAATTCCCTTTCCAAACCTTTCCACTATCTTTCTATTTGGAGATTGGCACAGAAAACTCAACTCTGCTGAATAAATTGACAGCCCCCATTGCCAGCTTTTGCGGTGACTTCCACCGTTGCTGGACGTTTTTGATGCTTGTCTGCCGTGACTGCTGAGGGTCTGAGGGTCTCAAGCAGGACAGTTTCCTCTATGAGGCCAGGTAGACTCAGAGCCCAAGGTGTAGGTACTTTTCAAGGCCCTAGGAAAAAGTCTGAGATCTAAAAAACAGTTATTGGTTCCAAAGTATGAAAAGAAAATTGCAAATCAAAAAATGTTTAATTAAATATCTATAAAATGTAAAATTGTGTTAACTTCATTCATTGTTAAATTTAGCATTTCTTAACATTTGAAAAAATTTGTAGGTTGGATCTTTCTCACTTTGCAAGAGTTTCCAAATATGCACAATAATTGCTGAGAAATTATAGCCAATTGTAAATTGAGTTGTTTGCATTGTAAATTAAATGAATACGTTTAGCCAAATTCAATAGCAAAATTATAAAAGTCCTTTTAAAAATTTTACAGTTAAAATAGTTAATATGGAATATTTTAAAGTATTTTAAAGCCTCTCCAGGGCCTTGGAAAGTCTTAAAAATGCCTTGTGCTTGTGCTTAGGAGGCCATTAACCCTCTTTTTACTTGTATTTTTTCCTCCTAGGATAGCTGATTTTTCTAGCCTTTTGTAAGGCATCTACTATATACAGGGAGTTTGCAATAGCTTTTGAAAATGCTCACAATGCAACACAAAATTGCAGGTTATTAAACTATAGGTCAGTAGGATCTTAACTAATTTAAAAAATTCATACATGGATTTAAAAAAAAGACTAGAAAGAAATATACTAAAATATTAACAGGCATTCTAGGTAAGAGCAACATATATAATTGTTTTGTCTTTTTTGTAGTTTACAGGCTTTCCTCATTTTCTACAATGAAAATACATTACAATCAAAAAAATTTTCTTGCTAGTTAAAATTTTTTTTCTTACTCCAAAAGTAATTTATGCTCATTATAGACAAATCACAAAATAATACATATAAGCATAAGGAAGGAAAAGAAACATGCAAATTCCACCCACCCAGAGACAACCACTGGGTCCTTCCAGACCCTTTTTATGCATACATAAACATTTATATTTTTATCACAAAACGGGATCATTCTGTACATAGTACTGTTTTGAAGCCTGCTTCTCTCCCTCACAATGTATATTGAGAACATTTTTTAATGTCAACAGCACATTTCTACAAGATGATTTTAATGGCAGTATACCACCACATTATGAGGATGAAGCAGAATTTATTTAACCCCTAGTTATTAGGCATTTATGTTGTTTTCAATTTTTCTCTATTGCAAATAGTGCTATAAGTAAAAATATTTTAAAACATCTAAACATCCTTCCTTTTCACAAGAAAGAGTAGCACACTGCCTACTAGACATTTATTTTTGAGTGATGCCAGGTTCCAAGGAGTGGTTTCTGCTCTGGAGGAGCTCCCTGTCCAGCGGGAGACAGTGGCAGACGTGAGGGTAACTTGGTTCAGGAAAGCCAGGAAAGCTTTTCTGGGAAGGTGACATTTAACTGGGATTTGAAGTTTGAGTAGAAGGGTAGACGGGGTGGGGTGAGGCAGGGAGACCTTATCAGAGAAAAGGACACGGGTAAATGGGAAGGCAGACTTTTATGGAGCATCTTTGGGATGCTGGATACTTTCATATAAGTTTTCTCATTTAATCCCCTCCCATGGGCCTCCACAAAGTAACCATTATCATTCCCATTTTCCAGACAAAGAAACTGAGGTTACGGGGTTTATTTAGATAGTAGTAGAACCAGAATTTGGACACAGTCTTTCTGACTCTAAAACCCAAGCTCTTTTTACCTTTTTTTCTCCTCTTTTCTCCAGAGATAGCAGGGGCTGTTTTATGTTCCAGGGAAGGTAAGAACAAGGTCTAGTTTCTTTTCTTCTCATCTGATATCTCTTTTTTATTTTGTTTTGTTTTTATTTTACTTGTCTATTTCTCATCAGATATCTCTTGGTAGTGAACATACCCTGCCATTTGAAGGCCTGTACTACCTGCCTCCACAGAGAAGTACCTAAGTCCTAGCCCTGTTTGGTTTCTTTCAACAGACATTTCTTCAGAGCTTGAAAGAGTGATGGGAGCACCTGGCCGCCATCTTGGGCCCTGTCTTTTGCCACCACTTGCACAAGTCTGTACTCTCACCATTATACTTCATTTGCCTTGGCACAAAGACTCGAGTTGGGTTTAAAGTGACATATTTTGGGACTGGTGAGACGTTCAGGAGAGTGGGAGCACAGGATGAGAATGGAGAGGAGTGGAGGCTGAGGGCTGGAGAGGTGGGCTGGAGACAGATGGGCCATGCTAAGGCATATGTTAGTGACATTTTGTTAGGGGAATGACCTGATCAAATGGTTCCTTAGGAAGAGGAGCTAGGCAGCTCTGGAAAGGATAGCTTGGCCTAGAGAGAGAGACAGGTATTGGGGAAAACAGGTGAGGGACCAAAAATAATAACTAACATTTTTTGATCACCAGACACTATTCTAAGCATTTTTTTTTTTTTAAAGATTTTATTTATTTATTTATTTATCCCCGCCCCTTGCTGCTTGTGCTCGCTGTGTCCATTCGCTGTGTGTTTTTTCTGTGTCTGCTTATCTCCCCCTTGCTGTGAGGTCTTGCTGCATCAGCCCACTGCGTCGCGTGGGCCGGCCTGCCCTCACAAGGAGGCCCCGGGAAGCGAACCCGGGGCCTCCCACATGGTAAACGGGAGCTCTATCGATTGAGCCACACCTGCTTCCTATTCTAAGCATTTTAAGTATTTTAACTCTTGTCATCCTTACAAGGTAGTTACTATTATCATCTCTGTTTTTCAGGTGAGAAAACAGAAGCACAGAGAGTTTAAGTAACTTGTCCAAGGTCACACAGTAAGTGGGAAAGTGATTTAGGCAGAGGCAGCCTGCTCTTAGCCATTACAGTTTAGCTCTTGGAGAGTTGAACGAAGCAGTCTGTGTTAGCTCCATGAAGGTGGGGAGCTGGTGAGTCTGGTTAACCACTGTCACCAGTGCAGACCTCAACTTCTGAAGCTTGATGGACTGTCAGTAAATAGTTGATTAATGATTAAATATGAGAGAGGTGAACTAAAACAGTGGCGGAGGGAGAGAAGGGCAAGGACAGACTAAGAAATGTTTCTGTGTCAGAATTGCGGGATTTGGTGACTAGGCACAGGAGTGAGGAGTGGAAGGGGAGGATTCTGGGTGGATGATCCGAAGGTTGCCAGAAGAGACTCAGCTTCCATGAGAGGTAGGTTGTGGTAAAGAGTTGTGCTTGGACCATCCTGACTTGAGGCTCCTGGGGGTGTCTGCTCTGGCCCTGGATAGCTCTTTGAGTGAGAATCAAAAAAAAAAAGTTTGTTCTTTTGATAGCAAAATCAACAGGCTTGCAAACGTCTCACATGCTAATTAAGAAACTAATATAAACCCCCTAGTTCTTAAAGGCATATGGTTTGTTTTTAGGGTCAATCCAAGATGGAAGTTTGGTTAAACAAGGTTTTAGTAAATCATAAGATAAATTGGCCCTAATAAGCCTAGTATGGCTTTCCAATTTACTGGATATATTCATTTTTTTTTCCCCATTGGAAGTAAAGTAAATGAGATAGTGTAGCTAAAAATGCCCAACACTTAATAATCATTTAAGTTAGCTCCCTTCTCCTTGAGCTCCTCAGTAACTCTATGGTATGGTGATCACCCCCATTTTACAGACGAGGAAACAGGCATAATTAAGAGAAGCGAAGGGACTCATATAAGGTGGTTTTGCAAGGTCATAAAAGAGTCAGGACTCATACACTGAAGTCTCCCCACTACTGCTGTATAAAAAAGTACCCTCAAACTTGGCAGCTGAAGACAATAAATATTTGTCATCTTACACAGTTGTTGAGGATCAGGAATCTGGAACCGGCTTAGCTGGATGGTTCTGGCTCAAGGTCTCTGTATCAGTCCAGGTTTTCCAGAGAAACAACCAATTGGATGGATATGTATACATCCATATATATATATAAAGACATGTATTTTAAGGAATTGGCTCACATGATTGTGGGGGCTGGCAAGTCCAAAATTTGTAGGGCAGGCCAGCAGGCTGGAAACTCAGGCAGGATTTCTATGCTGCAGTCTTGAGGCAGTAGTTCTTCTTCTCCAGGAAACCTCAGTGTTTGGACGTAAGATCTCTGACTGATTGGATGAGGCCCCCTCACATTATCGAGGGTAATCTCTCTTTTACTTAAAGCCAGCTGGTTGTAGATGTTAATCACAAATAAAAATACCTTCACAGCAACACCTAGATTAGTATTTGATTAAATGAATGGACCCCATAACCTAGCCAAGCTGTGACATAAAATTACCCATCACAGCTCTCGAGGTTGCTGCCAAGCTGTTGGCCAGGACTGCAGTCAGTCTCCGGAGGCTTGACTAGGGTTGGAGGTTCCACTTACCAGATCCTTCCCTAGCCCTTGGCAGGAGGCTTCGGCTCCTCCATAGGATGCTTAGGACACAGCTTTCTGCAGAATGAGTGTGTGTGGGGGCAGGGACAGCAGTCAAATAAAAGTCTTTTTATAACCCAATGGTGGAAGTGACAGCCCATCTTTTCTGCCCAAGGGAGTCACTAGGTCTCCTACACTCAAGGGGAGGGAATTTTGAGAAGGTGTGAGCGCCTGGAGGCAGGCATCATTGGGGTCCATCTTAGAGGTTGCCTGCCACAGGCACCTTTCCATTCAATCTTGGCATTTTCATCTTTGCCGTTACTCCCCCTCCCCCGCCCATAAATAGAAGTACTTTATGAACTTCATAAAGTTGCAATGAGACCAGTTTGGGGCGATTTATATCTTCTGTAGATAGAACAGAACAGCATTGAACTACTTAGCAAACCAGGAAGTGGAAAATGGTTATAAACGGATCCAATTACTTTCATTGCCAAGGCAGTGTAAAATGCAACATGTAAAAATGGACTTAATTGGTGAAAAATTAATTAGACAATTAAACTTATTTCTGCTTAAATACATTTAGGTGTTAATTGGTAATCTGACTTGAGGTTTATTTTAAGGTGGATTTGTTATCTTGACTCTGTCCTTTAAGGAATGATTTCTGTTTAATGTGCCACGAACCTGCCTGGTCTTGCCGTGGAACAGTGTCTAGTTCATTGTCATGATTCATCTCCAGATGGTACTGATCAGGGTCAGGCTGGCCTAAAGGGCAAAAAGGCATTCGCTTTGGAAGCTCATCAAGAGGAAAATCTTCCTACTGCCTGAGGGGCCTCTGGTAGTGGTTGAGGAACAGGATTATAAAGGTGAAGTGGGTGTAGCTCAGTGATTGAGTGCCTGCTTCACATATATGAAGTCCCAGGTTCAATCCCTGGCACCACCTAAAAAAAAGGAAATTCCAGGGACTCTTACATTTCTGCCACTCACTAGCTCTGTGACTTTGGCAAGTCACTTCTCTCATCTGAGTTTCAGTTTCCATACCTGTAAAATGAGGTGATAGGAATAGATGATGTCTGAATCCACTTTACCCATAAATTTCCATGATTTTCAAGTATAGGGCCTTACTACAGAAGAGATGCCTTAAAGGATTATTTTTAATTTAAGTTTTTATTTTTTTAAATTCTTAGCCTGATCTGTTTACTGGAATTTGTTTCACAGAGTGTCTTATGTTCTGGTTAAACATAGTGGATTTAATACATGTTTGTCCACACACTTTCTTCGAATCCCATTTAAATGAGAATGGGCAAGGGGACCTCAATGGACAAGAGATGGGATGGACAGTGCTGCCTAAAGAGAAGACAAGCAGACACAGAAGAATACACAGCAAAATGGACACAGAGAACAGACAATGGGGGGGGGAGGGGAGAAATAAATAAATAAATAAATAAATCTTAAAAAAAAGAGATGGGATGGAGGGACCAGAAACTACAGGGCCTGTAGAGGGAGATGCTGACAAGAAACTTGCCAGTTTGCCCTGCAGAACCCCAGAAAGGTGCAGGAATTTCAGGGAACCATGGAAGGCAGAGTGAGGAGAATTCAGTGAAAGCCTGGAGGAATGAAAGCCACACTTTCCCTTTCCCTCACCAGTCCCTAAGCAGGAGATTGGAAGATTCTTCTCAGGAGAAATTAAGCAATCCCAGAGGAACGAGTTCCCCAACAAAAAAGCCGATGTGCTAACCTGATCACCTAACAGTGAAGTCCACCAGTTGACAAGCCCTCCTCACACAAGCAGAGTGCCCCATCAACATTTAGTGCCTCCCTCTTGATGTGGACACTTAGCTGAGGGTCACCAGACACGTGAGGAAAGATTGCAACAGGAGAGATAGACCAGAAAAGATGGACAAAAGAAACTGAGAAGAAAAACAGACAATGCAGAGAACAAAAGAAAAGTATATCATTTTTCTCAAAGAGATGAAAAGATAGTCATTCAGGTTTCTTCTCAAATGCCATTTCGTCAGTGAGACTTCTGACCACTCTATCTAAAATAATATCTCCCACCACTCCCTACCTCAGAACTTTGTCTTATTTCAAGCAAGAGAGAACAGAGAAAATGGGTGGGAGAGAAAACGATTGACCTAAGTAATATGAAAAACTTCCCCAGAACTGAAGGTTGAAAGGGTCCATTGAGTACCAAGCATGATGAATTAAAAAAAGACCTCATTAAGGTGCATCATCGTGAAATTTCAGAACCCCAAGGATAAAGAAAAGATCCTAAAAGCATCCTGAGAGACCAAAAAAAAGTGGGTTTTTACAAAGGATCAGCAACCAGAATTGCCTCAGACTGCTCAATAAAAACATCAGAAGCTAGAAGAATATAGGGCAAGTTATTAAATCCTGAGGGAAAATGATTCCAAACTAGAATTCTGTACTCAGCTCAGCTATCAATTATGTGTGGGAGGGAAGTAAAGACATTTCTAAACATGCAAGTTCCCAAAAAGTGTGCTTCCCCCTTTTTTGGAGTAAACCAAGAAAGAGGATGACATGGGATCCAGGAAACAGGAAATCCAAATCAGGAGACAGGCAAAGCACACTTCCAGGATGATGGAAAATAGAAGCAACTGGTCCGGATTGAAGGAGAAGGACAGAAGGCAGATCTGTGAGGAAAAATGGAATGAATAGATGATCTGAATTGCTTGGTGTGTGGAAATGGTCAAGGCTGTTAGAAGGTCTAAGAAAAGCGATTGTTAGGAATCCAGAATACTAAGCAAATGAAAAAAAAAGTGCTAATTATTAACTTCAGAGGAAACAGAAAGTTGTAGAAGAAGGGAAATATCTTGGTACCCTGATTCAAGGGAATAAAAATCCCATAATCATAATAATGTAAACATTACGTGTTAAAGTAACCAAGAGTTATAAATACATTGAGAAGAAGAGGGGAACAGGTAGTGCTTTAAAAAAGCTAATACCTCATCCATCATGCTGGCCAATAGATGACACATGAACCCACCAAAACCCAGACATAGCAGCCTAAGCCTGTTCTTTAGAAATATGAAAGTAAATACCAGAAGAAATGTACAGAAGAGTGATGGTGGTTGCTTCTGGGGCAAAGAGGAGGCTGTCTTAGTACTAACATTTGGCTTCTTAAATTAAGTGCAAGTATTACTTTGAAGCAAAAAAGGAATAAGTTAAAAAAACAGCAACAATGAACTGCATCTCAGGTATGGACAGCTCACATTTACCCCTTCATCACCCACCAATGTAAACCAGAATAAAACAGCTGCTGGTGGTGCTTACACCACTCCCTGATTTGATCCAGGGAGGCCTGGACAGGTTGTCCTGTTCCCAAATCTCACCCCTGATGATGATGGAAGTCCCACCATTGTGTGGTGATGGAATGGAAAGAGAGCAATGGCCTTGCCATGAAAGGACTTGGTTCCAATTCCGATTCTGCCATGTATTAGCTGAGTGATATTAGGAAAATAACGAATCTCAGATATTCCTAGCCACCAGGACAGTTATTAGACATTGGGATACTCATCCCTGCCCTCGAGAAGTTTAAGGGGGTGGAGGGAGTTAGTTTTCTCATCGATAAAATGGGAGTCCATTTATTCACTTATTCAACAAATACTTATTGTGCATGTATCGTATATAGAAACTGGAGATGAGCTGGGATAAAATGCCTGGACAGCCTGGAAGGGCAGAGGCTTGGGCTCTGGGCCTCCAGACCACACAGCGTACATACAGAGAGGCCAGTGACACATCATCTGGCAGTAAAGGCCCAAACTCAAAGCCCCTGGACTGTGTGTGGTGGTAGACGAGTGGTGCTGGCTTCACCCCACGTGGGCTGAGCTGAGTGTGAAATCACTTTCCTTTTGAGGACTGTCTTCAGCGAGCTGGGATTTAGGATTTTAGAGGTGAGGTCTCTAAAAAAATATCTAGGCATTCATTCCCACACTTTTGAAATTCATAAACCAGTAACGTTTGCAAACTGATTTGAGAGGACCTGTAGAGGATCACCAACTTCTTATTTGATAAATAAAGATATGAAAAGGAAATGTCAACACAGGGGAGAGAGAAAAAAAACAACCACCCAGCGGCCATCTACCATCATTTCACAAAAGAAAGGACGGCTCACCACCAACAGAGTAGGAAAGACATCATCTCAGAATAAAGGACAGTCTTTTAAATTGCATAAATTTAACTTCATGCAGGAAAAATGTTCTTATTTTCCTCATTTCACTGCAGTCATGTGAAATCTCGGGTGAGGTCTAACACTGAACCATGGGCAGCTCCAGGCAACCTTTTACTCACCAATTCCTTCATCTTATACGTAAAGAGACTGCAGGTCAGGGCTCAGGTGAGGATGGAGAAACAGGCCTCCCAGCCCCAGCCTCTTCCTCGGCTTTGGGTTGAACCACGCATGCGCACTCAGGTGAGCAGTAAATCGTGGAATCACTGAGTAGCTCTTGCTACACGGAAGAGGAGAGAAAACCTTTAGGAGAGCCACTTCCCCTTGAGGCTCGTGCCTTCCCGTCACCCCTAAACCTCCTGCAAGTTAACGCTATACCTCTGATTTAGCTTCCTCCTCCTCCTTCCTTCCTAGCCTCCGAAATCTGGCCTCCTGCCTGCTCCCTGGGATCCCTCTGCAGGGACCTCTCGGTCTTCATCCTTCTTGACCTGCTCGCGGAGCTTTGGACACTTGCGACGTTGTCGACCATTCTCCCTCCTTGAGCCTCTCTGTACCTTGGCATTTGGGCCCCGGTGTCTGTTGGTTCCCTTACTGTTCCCCAAGCAGCTCTTTCTCTTTCACTCATTCCTCTTTCTGCCTTATAAACGAAGGTTTCTTCCCGGGTTTTATTCCTTATTCCTGAGTGATCGCATTCGTTACCACTTACAGACAATTCCCCAACCTTTACCCTCAGTCCATGCTCTAGTCCAAGCTTCTGAGTCATGTTGTTAATAGATATTTTGACCTTTCCACCTGGCACTCTGGAAGGTACTCAGAGCAGCATGTCACAAACAGGAACTTGCTCCTCCTTCCGTTTTGCCTGCCTTGGCTAATGTCATTACCCCCCATTCCATCTCCAAAGCTAGAGGTTTTGGAGTCAACCTTGACACCTTCCACTTCCTCCCACCCAACATTGGTTCAGTCACATCCTGTCTTAGAAATGTCTTTCAAATCCATCCTCACTGCCATTGCTGGGTGTGTCTTCTCTTTCCTAGTGCAAAAGTCTCCTAATGGGCTTCCACGCCAGCACTCTCTCAGCTCCCTTCAGCCCAGCCTCTTTATCATCTAAAATCCAACTTCATCATGAAACCCTTGGTTATGAAACTTCTATTAGAATGAAAATAAAAACAAGGAGAATTTTTAAAAGTACAGTCCTCAGTGCTGAAGAGGATGCTGTGAAACAGGTAATCTCATTTATTGCTACTAGAAATGCAATTTGAAGGATGCTTTTAGAATGCAATTTAAAGGATACATAACAAGAGCTTAAGTAAATTGTCTTTGACCCAGTAATTCCATTTCTGAGGAGCTAAGGAAATAACCCTGTTTATGAAACAGTTATGTACAAAGATATTTATTACATCATTATTTATGTAGAGAAAAATTGGAAATAATCTAACTACATTACAATAGAAGTAATATATGGTACTGATGGTCTATTATACAGTCATTACAAATGATGTGTGCTCATAGAAAAAAGACAAAATAAAATACACCAAAATGTCACATGTGATTACTTCTAACTGGTAGGATTATGGATGATTTTAATTTTCTTCTTTGTAATTTTCTATATTTTCCAAATTTTCTATCATAAATTATTATTGTAATTAGGAAAGAAAGTTATTTTAAAATGATGCTTAGAATAAGTTTATAGTAACAGTGGGGGGAAAAGCAGGATACGAAACTGTATATAAAACATAATCACAACATAAACAAAAAACAAGAGTCTAAGGAAATACAACAAACTGTTTGTGGTGCTTGCCTCTAGTTGATGGCACCGTGGGTGATTTCCTTGTTGATTCTCTCTTTCTGATTTTCCAACTATAGTGGGAGAGGAGCGTGGGCACACACGCACACACACACACAGACACACACACACAGACACACACACAGCCACAGACACACACACGCGCACACACACACAGACACACACACACACAGACACAGACACACACACACGCACACACACACAGATTTATTACTAAGAAGCTCTCCCCTGCCTACAGGATTGAATTCACATCCCTTAGCGTAGCCTGCCTGTCACAGTTACCCCATATGGCATTAAAAAAATTGAGATAGAATTCACATACCATAAAATTCACCCTTTCAAAGTCTACAATTCTGGGGGTTTTAGTATATTCACAGAGTTGTGACTATACTGTCTAATTCCAGAACATTTTCATCACCCCCAAAACAAACCTCGTACCCCATTCCCTCTCCTCTTCCAGCCCCAGGCAACCACTAATATATTTGCTGTCTCCATGGATTTGTATCTCCTGTACATTTCATATAAATGGAATCATACAACATGTGGCCTTTTGTTCCTGGCTTCTTTCACTTAGCATCATGTTTTAAGGGTTCATCTATGTTGTATCATGTATCACTACTTTATTTCTTTTTATGCCTGAATAATATTCTATTGTATGGCTATACCACATTTTATTTATCTGTTCATTAGTTGATGGATATTTGGATTGTTTCCACTTTTTGGCTATAATAATATTGCCATGAACATTCATTTATAAACTTTTTTGTGGACATATGTTTTCATTTCCCTTGGGTATATAACTAGGAATAGAATTGGTGGGTCATATAGTAACTCTATATTGAACTTTTTGAAGGACTGCCAAACTGTTTTCCAGAGCACCTGTACCATTTTACATTCCCACTAGCACTGTGTGAGGGTTCTGATTGCTCCACGTCCTCACCGATCCCTGTTATTGTCTGTCTTTTTTATTACAACCATCCTAGCGGGTATGAAATGGAATCCCACTGTGGTTTTGGTTTGTCTGATGACTAATGATGTCAAACATCTTCCCTTGTGCTTATTGACAATTTGTATATCTTCTCTGGAGAAATGTCTGTTCAGATTCTTTGCCCATTTTTAAATTAGGTTATTTGTATTTTTTATTGTTGAATTGTAAGAGTTCTTTACATAATCTCTTACATTTAAGCCTTTGATCTATTGTGAGTTAATTTTTGTTTATGGTATGAGGGCAGAGGTCCAGTTTCATTCTTTTGCATGTGGCTATCCATTGTCTGGGCACCATTTGTTAAAAAGACTGTTCTTTCCCCATTGAATGGTCTTGACACCTTTATCTCAAATCTGTTGACCATAAATGTAAGGGCCAGGATGGCTGTTTTCTCCTTGTCCTCTTTTCTCCAACTCCAGTACCCTTCTCCTGCCTGGCTGTCAGCTGATAACCTCACTTTCTTACTCACTGAGAAGTCAGACTGCTCATCTTCCCACTCCTAAACCTACCAACCTCCAGGATCCACACACGTAGGCTCTGACCTCCTTCCTGTTGCAGATTGCAAACCATCCCTTGCCTGTATAATGCCAACTACTCCACTCTCACCTTGGATCTCATTTTCCCTCACCTACTCAAGGACTTTGACTTCAGTTATCTCCTTTCTCATGAATCACCAATGTCTCCTGCTCTACTGGAGCAATCAGCATACAATTATGCTGCATTCGCTCCCATTTTGAAACAAAACCGCCCCCATAGAGCTTGTGTACTCCCCTACTCTGCTCCTCTTTGCTCTATTTATCTGTTCCTCTTTGAAGCAAAATTCCTCAAAAGAGTTGTTTATGTGCCTCCATTTAGTACTTTCCCAATTTGCTTGGTCAATTCTAGTTACGCTGGTTTTCTGCTCTTCTTTGGACTTTCCAAGTTCATTCCTGCCTCAGGGCCTTTGTCCTTGCTGTTCCTTCTGTCTGGAATACCCTTTCCACAGGGCTTTACATGGTTTGCTCTTCACTTCATTCAGATCTCTGTTTAAATGTCACCTACTGAGAAAGACTTTCTCTACTGCCCTAATCTGAAACAGTCACCACTACCCCCAGTGCTGCTACACACACTAATTCCTACTCAGCTTTATTTTTCTCCACTGCACTATCACTGCCTGACATTCTATTATGCATTTATGTGTCTATTTGCTTATTGTCTCCTCTCCTGTTAGAATGGATGCTCCCTGGAGGCAGGGCTTTCTTTTGTTTACCATTGTATTCTCAGCCCCCAGAATATTGTCTGTCACATAGTAGGTGCTCAATAAATATGAATTAATGACTGGGTGGATGGATGTACATGATTCTAGAACAGCATATAAGGGAGCGATTCATTCAATCAGGAAAGGCAGAGAAAGCTTCCCAGAGAAGTGTGATTACACTGAGATTTGAATAAAAAGAGGGGGTTAATTGAGGGAGGTAGAGAGAGACAAGCATTCCAGACAAAGCAAGCCTGCAAAGGTCCTGAGGCTGGAATGGGGGTGAAAGGAGGCTAGCATAGGGGCAAGGGAATGAGGCTGGCAGGAGTCAGGCCCCCATGGCCTGGAGGACCATGGCAAGGCTCCTGGACTCTGTCCTAAATTCTCAGGGAGGCTTCAGACACGTGGCATGATGTAATTAGAGTTGCAGTTGAAAAGATCCTTCTGATCCAATTATTCTTGCTAATGATGATGATGATGATGATGGAGAGCATGGTGATAAATGCTTGCATCTGTGGAGCGAGAGCTCTTTTCAAAGTGTTTTTGCATCATCCATCCCAGCCTCGGCTTCTTGAATCCATCCATAAAAGCTGCCCAACTTGAGGATATGGTGTTCACTTACTACAGAGATCATGTTCTCTGAATCCTAAATCAGGGCACATGGTCTGACAAAGGCCTTTTGATTTTTTATTTTATTTTTTTACGTATATACAGAGCTATATAGCCCAATCCCATTTAATTACATATTTAACAAACCACCTCAATTAAAAAGAACAAAGATGCCCAGCCACTGAGACTGTTCTAGAAAATTAGGGAAAAACTATTTCTATAAGGCAGTGCCTCACCAAGACACAATCACAACCACACTTTCAGAGTGATATGTGTCCTAACATTGTTGGGCCATAAGTTCAATGTATTATGACAGTGATTTAAAAGTTAACCAGGGGAGCAGGTGTAGCTCAGTGGTTAAGTGCCTGCTTCCCATGTACAAGGTCCCAGGTTCAATCCCCGGTACCTCCTAAAAAAAAAAAAAGTTAACCAAAGACAACTTACCCCCTCACCCCCACCCCCTACAAAGCCAAGCACTCCTGTGAGTCCTGGATCTTACTCTCATTTTTGGGGGTGGCCAGGAAGACATCGCGGAGGCTGAGGCCTTGACTTCTTGGGAGCTGTGGCTCAGGGGTTCAGTTCTTTCTCAGCAGAATGTCCCTTCAGTGAGTCATCCCAGGTTAATTTACTTCTGGCTGTTGCTGTTGGGTACTTTGATGATGAAAGAGCAGGAAAACCCACTGAGTATATAAATGAGAAACACAACCCCAGAGCAGGCAGGAGAGAACAGGTAGTAGGACCAGAGGCAGACAGAGATGGACAAAGATTCTCTGTTTAATGAATAATAGACAGAAACGTGCCTAGACACACACGTGCGTTCACACGCTCACACGCAGGCACAAAAGTCAAGTCCTCCCCTGGGTCCTGCCAGGAAATGAGTAAAGGGACTTGGTGTAACCTTGCAAATGGACCAGCGGGCCTTGAGAAGTCCTTTTACAACGCTCCTGGAGAAAAGCAAGTAGACAGAGGTGACTTTCTGGCGATGATTGTGGAGAACAGTCAGAAATGAGAAGGCAGAGCGAACTCTAGGGATCAGGGAATTTATGGCAATCAGCCGTCAGAACTCGGAACATCAATGAGTCACGTTCTTTCCCTTTGGTATTAGTAATTGGCATCATTTGGCTGGGAAATAAAAGGCTGAGATGTGATTTTATAACTGCTTTCCAGTAGGAAGATTTTCCTTTGGAAGATGGTCATGAGCTGTTTTCAACCTTTGGAGGGGAAAACAATTCATTCCCTCTCTGGGTACAGATTTCAAGAGCTTTTCTGCTTAAATGTAAGGCTTGCCAGACCCTGGGACAGGCTCTCGGTGGTGGCCCAGGAAGGTCCCAGAGGGTCCTGAGTCTGAGTGGGAGGCTTTGGAGTTGGGGAGTGTTGTCTTGCTCCCCAAAGCCCCGTCCCCCAGGTCTTGGGACAGTGGGGGGGCTACCCCAACACCTGCCCACAGTCCTCCACACTGGGGAGACCCCAAACTGTAAGCCACAACCATTCCACTCCAAGAAGATGAGAAATTGGTCTTCTGAGCAAGTGCGTACTCTGCTTCCTTTCTCCTAATGAGGGTACATTCTAGAAACCTCTTAGTTGTCCTTACTGTCCTCCAACAATTTTGGGGGTGGAGGGAAGGTGTTTTAGTTTGCCACAGGGCTGCTGATGTAAGCAGAAATGGGTTGGCTTTTATAATGGGAATTTTATTAGGGGAAATCTTACAGTTCCAAAGCCATGAAAGGTCCAAATCAAGGCCCCGTCAGAGATGCTTTCTCACCAAAGTCCACTACTGGTGATCCTGGTGTCCTGACATGTGGCAAAGATGGCAGCCTAGGGATCTCTGCCAAGGTCCCTGCCTTCCCCTCCAGAATCTACCACCTCCTGGAGCTCAGCTGTGGGCACCCAGGCACTGGGCATGTCTCTTTCCCGGCCTGCTCTCTCAGTCTCAGCTGCTCTGCTTTCCTCCCGAGTTCAGCTGTGGGCTATCAGGCATATGGCTCATCTCTTCAGCCTTGAGCTGCTCCGTGGGCCCAGCCCCTTGGGGGCCTCTTTCTGTGCCTCTGTGCTCTGCTGGTTCCAGACTCTGAGACCTCCTTCGGTTTCTTGGGGCTTCTCTGCCTTTCGGCAGCTGTAGGTGAATGAACCTGGAGTCCTATCTCTCTACACTTTCTTCTTTCTCTCACATGGCAGGATCAAAATGGCAGCTTCCTTTTTTTGTGTCTCTTCCTCCGTGTCTCCATTTATATAAAGCTCCAGTGAAAGGGCAGAGACCCAACCTGAGTCATGCCTCACTGACAGAGTCCAATCAAAAGGGTCTCATACCCACAGGAATGGATTAATTCAAGAACATAATCGTTTTCTTTTTGGGATTCATTAAAGAACTTAAAACGGTCACAGAAGGGAAAGGTGGGGTAGTTAGCATTTTAATACCCCTTGCTCTGGTTCTGAGGCTATAGCTCTCCATCATTCCTTTATTCATAATATAACTTCTGGGCACCTGCTCTGCGCTGGTCACTTGGCTGGATACCATGAGTGAGGCAAAGCTGTCCAGTTACGACCACAATAGCTGCCAGGGAAGGGTAGATTCAAGTTTCATGAAGCCTGAAGCTTATACGATTTGGAGGATCCTCTTTAAGAAGATTACAGAATTATGACCTCAAAAGCCCCATGCCCTCCCCAGTGCCATTTGACAGGAGAAGTATAGCAGAAGGGAAGTCACAGTGGCAAGAGGTAGTAGTCTTGACTGATTGTTCTTAACATATTTTATTTCTGCATAGTTTACAAAAGCACCTGACCATGTAAACTCATCGCCAGGGCCCCTCCAAGGGCCTTGGAAGGGATTTTCCCCTCATAAACTTCCCTTGGAAGGGGCGGGGGGAGGGGGGACTCACTCCAGGGAAAATTCCTATGCGACAGGTGCTGTTCTCACCCCCATTTTCCAGAAGAGAAAACTGAGATTCAGGGGTTTGTTATACCGGTAGGGTATGGATGGAGCAGAGATTTGAATCCAGTGCTTGCACCTCTAACCACAGCTCCTCTTCATCTCCAGGAGCTTCTAGTTTTGCAGGGGAACCAAGCACATTCAAGTAAGTGGTCCCCTCCCTTCCTTCCCATCTCTGCTCAAATGTCACCTCAATAGCGAGGTGGTTTCTCCCTTACCTTATATAGAATAGCCACCACCTTCACCCTCTAACCCTACTCTAATTTTCTCCATCACACTTTGGATCAATGACATACTATATATGTGCTAATTTTCTGCTCCCTTCCCCCTTGCTAGGATGTGAGTTTCACGAGGGTGGGGAACCTTGGCTGTTTTGTTCATTGCTGTATGCTCAGTGCCTAGGACAGTGTCTGCCATGTAAAAGGCACTCAGTACATATTTATTGAATTAGCTAATTAGTTAAATAGTTATAACACCAGCCTGTTTTTGATAAATACCTGAAGAAGATTACAGCCTACAGGTGTTATAGCAATTAGAAGGCTGGAAACATATCAACCAGCGGATTATCAGAGAGGGTTTCCAGGAGGATGTTGGCCCGTGAAGGAGAGATGTGCTGGTTATACATCTATTTGGGGGGCAATGGCGGGGGAAGGTATAGGATGGTGAGCGGTCCAGCAAGCTGCTTGGCACGCCTCCCAGCCTTCCCCAGCCTCCTTGGATGTGGGCCTCTGCGCTATATTCACACATCATCTAAGTGGGTTGTTTAAACACAGGCACCAGCTACCGAGGGATGCTATGGTTTCTCCTTCCTTGGAGATCTTTAAAAATAGGCACAAGCGACCAACTGTCCTAAATTATTTGGGAAGGGAAGCACGAGCATCCTTGGCTCCTACAGTGTTTCAGGCAGATTGTCATCTGATACAACCATCTCAGGCACCCTACGAAGTCGGCCTGATTATTATTATCCCTTTTGCAGGTGAGGAGACCGAGGCTCAGAGAAGCGATCGCCCAAGGTCACACACCTGGTAGGAGGTGTGTCTCTTTGCCTGTGGAGCCTCTGGTGTTCCCACAGCACTCAGAGGCGCTTGACACTCTCTCTTGCAGTCCGGCATTTTAGGACTTAAGGTGTCTGTATTGGAATAGCTCGCCACACTCTGTAAGGCCGACAGTAGTCAGCAGACTTGTAATAAGTGATGGAAAAAGCGGCCCCAGCCATGTGACTGAATTCTATTGATTTTAGGGCTTTGTTGTTGTTTGAGGCAGGAGCAGATGACCTGCCCAAGCCTCCCCATCAGTGTCATTCTCTTTATATGGAGATGATATGAGTAGGAGTAAATTGCACCCTCTATAGTTTGTTAGTTAGGGAAATATGCACCAAAGCAATCACTGAATTAAATACTGTAAGAGATGTGTTGCATTAGTGCAGTGATGTATTGTTACACCCTGGTAGGTAGAGAGACACTGAAGGAACCATGTAAGAATTTTATAGGGAAGAAGTGGAAGGCAGGAAAAGTAAAAGTCAGGACTTGGAAGTTGCATGAACTCCATCCTTATGCATGTCCTTTGCGAGGCAGCCTGGGACTTTGGCATCAGACAGTGCTAGGCGCAGACCTTCACTCTACCACTTATTAGCTGGGCAGTCTGGAGCATCAGTTAACATTTCTCCCTTGGTCAGCATTCTTTGCTTTCAGGCAACAGAAACCAGCGGAGGCTGCCTTGCACAGGAGAAGCTCACAGAGGGGAAAGAAAAGCCCTCGTTCCCAAACTTAGAAAGGGCTGATGGATGAGCTCTTCAAGAGCTTCCCCCATCACTGATCTGAGTATCACCCTGTGCAGCCAAGGGTTACAGGAGGAGGGGCCTGGGTCCCAGACCACCCACTGGGCACTTCCACTGACTGTCAGTTCCACCATGACAGTTTCCAATGAAGGAGGGGAGTTCCCTGTTGAGCCTATACCCAGCAGGCAGGCAGAAACATTGGCTAATCATTACAACCTCTGAGCCTCAGTTTAGATATCTGTTAAAAGGGGATTTTCATGTTCTTTCATAATCTGTAACAAATGCTCCACAACAATGTAAGGTTTGGATGGAGGGGTGATATATGGGAATTCTGCACAGTATGCATGATTGTTTTGTAAGCTCACAACTTCTCTAATTTAAAAAAATGAAGAAAAAAAAAGGATTATGATACTTGCTTCACGGGGGTTGTTGTAAAGTTAAGAGTTAATATAAACTGGTTTGCATATAAATCATATTCAATCAGTGGTAGTTATTTCTATACTATAGTCCAGTCTTTATTATCCCTTTTGTAAATGGTCCACAGTTACTTTTATTTGTTAAAAAAAACAGAAACTATCCCTACATAGCTAAAATAATATCAATATTACACTTAACACAATTAGTAATAATTCCTTAATGTCATCTAATATATGCATATTCAAATTTCCTTGGTGACTTTTAAATCTGTGCCTTGCACAGCAGCTTCTCTCTGAGGTTTCATGGAAGATAAGCTCATTGTAATATTCCTCTAAGCCAAACAGAATTGAGAAGGTAAATCTGTGACAGGGGAAAAAAAAATCATGGACTGTGTTTCAAAACTAAATAGAGTTGACCTGGGATTTCCCTCTGTTTTGGTGTATTCAGGTCACCACTCCCCCTCATTAGCACCGGCTGTATTTAACACTGCCACAGTTAATGAAAGCTTTAGTAGTTAAACACGTCCACGTACATGAAATCCCCTGTTTCTCCAGGGTGTGCATCCAAGTCTTCCAGTGCAATTCAACAAACATTTATTGAGTGCCTACTAGATACAAGAGATTTCTCCTAATAACCACTCTTGTGCAGTTCTCGAGCCAAGTTTAATTATTTTCCAGTAAATTTTATACATCAGGAGCCAGACTCAGCTGTCTAAAGTGGAATAGAAGAAACAGTCACATTCAAGAATGACTTCTCAATGAATTTTCAGATCTATAAAAGGGATCCTTTCTCTTCCTTTGGGCACAAACATTTCATAATATAAATGTTTAAACATCAACAAAGATTTTTTTTTAGAAAAGAAAGGCCAGACTTTCTTCTCACCCAGTGATACTTTTCCTACCGAAGACAAGGGCAAAGATCTATAAAGAAGAGTCTTATACTTAGTCTAGGAAACAATGGTCTTTGTAGCTTCGTTGAACGAGGGCTAGATAGCAATTCCCAATCTGGAGTCTTCCCAAAAGACTGCTCCTCTCCGGTTCCTTCAGCCAGAAATCATTGCCTTCAAGTAAGCAAAAAGAAAAAGGAAAGTTCTGAGCCAGGGTTAAAAGGGTGCAAGATATATTGTTTTATAAGACCGAATGTGAGCAACGATGTGGGGAAATGGGCCCACTTAGACGCTGCTGGCGGGAGCGTAAATTGATACAACCTTTCTGGAGGGCAATTTGGAAGTACTATCAAAAGCCTTAAAAAGGATCGTACTCTTGGAATTGATCCCAAGGAAATAAATAGGGCTAGACTCACAGATTTATCCGTAGAAATAGTAATTGCAACATTGTTGATAATAGTGGAAAATTGGAAATAACCTAAATGCCCAGCCATAGGGGACTGATTTAGGTTGGTTCAATAACTTATAGGGAATCCTCCCATGATGGAATATTATTCAGGCATTAGAAATGATGTTTCTAATAATTTCTCATTTGGGGTCCCTGGATGGCCACATTGCATGTGTATGTGTGTGTGCACATTTTGGGGCAGGGAAGGGAGGAAAGGATTTTTATGGATTCTCAAGTATACCAAGAGAGTGAAAAATGAACAAGGGAGTGAAAAATCACCATTGTAGAAAATATTTAAAGCAGAAAGATGTCAACAATATATTATTAAGTGAGAGGGTGAAAAGGATAGGTTAAAAGCAAATATAATATGATTCCACTTTAAAAAATATATGTATATTTGCACCTGTGGGCATGAGTGTGTGTTGGGAAAAGATGAAAGGTTACTCATCAACATGGTAATCATGGTTATCTCCGAATGGTAGGATCATAGGCTTTTTCCCCCCTTTTTTCTTGTTTTGTATTGTTTTTGTATTTGAAATTGTTACCAGGAACATATTTTGCT
Source organism: Cabassous unicinctus (assembly GCA_029593785.1). Classification (NCBI taxonomy): domain Eukaryota; kingdom Metazoa; phylum Chordata; class Mammalia; order Cingulata; family Chlamyphoridae; genus Cabassous; species Cabassous unicinctus. The sequence continues at coordinate 28,185 of JAQZBX010004000.1, forward strand.
AGCATGAACTAAAAAAAATACTTTTTTCAGAAAAACTTAAGAGCATGGACACAGGAATCTGGAATCACACTGCCTGGGTCCCAACTTACCAGGTGAGGGATCTTCAGTGAGTTTCTTGACTTATGTAGGCCTTAATATCCTCATCTGTAAAGTGGGTGTGATGAGTTCCTATTAATAAATGTGAAACACCAGGGCCTGGCACACGGTGAGTGCTCAGTAAGGGTGGCTATTGTTAGCAGTGCAATGATGAGGCAGTGAGTGGAAGTTGCCTGGGCTTTGGAGATGCACAGGTTTGAGTTTGAACCCATGTTCATGACGTCTTAACTAGTGACCTTGTATAAGCCTTACTTTTCCCATCTGTAAAAATGGACACAATAATATCTACCTTGCCGGGCTGATTTCTAGAGAAAATATATATGCCTGGTACATAGCAGGGGCTCAAAAAGTGGCCAGAGTGTTCCAACTATCCTTTGGGAATCAACGCAAATGCTTAGCAACTAAGTCTCTCGCTTTTCTTTTTTTTTCATACCTTAACACAAATCTCCTCCTCTACTTCATGCTAAATCACTGCACTGAAGAGGCTGGCCTAGCACAGGACTTCTAAGAGATAACATTCCACATATCTAGCTAATATTGCCACCGCAATCGCTAAGTGCCACCTCTGTCATTATTACTATATACTGGCCCTTTGATTAATAGTCTTATTTTTCTCTGTACTCACCCCAATCTAACTCCTTTTTCCAGAACCAAGCTACTGACCACAAGAAAATCTCTTCTGGAATTTTATGAGATTTTGGTGTGTGCTGAACCTCTATTATGTTCTTGGCACTGTGCAAAGTCTTTTTTTCATGGGTTGTCTTATTGAGGCTGGGGGCTGAATCTTCCCTGGCCCTCACACTCCATATCTAATCCACCAGCCATTTCTGTTGGCTCTTCTTTGAAAGTCTATCCAGAATCCAACCACTTCTCACCATCTCCATAGCTTCCCCCCTTGCCCAAGCCACCATCATCCCTCCCCTGGAGTTTTGCCATAGCCTCCTCACTGGTTTCCCTCTTCTGCTCTTGCCCACAACACAGCAGCTCAAATGAACCTTTAAAATGTAAATTAGATTGTTATATTCCTGGTTCAGAACCTTCCAGGGGCCCTCCATCTTAGAGTAAAAACCAAAGTACTGGGCATCCTGGACACTACCCATCTCCCCCACCTCCAACACTCGGCGAATGGCCTCCTTCTCTCCTACTACCAGACCTCCTCCAGCCATACTGACTGCCTTGGTCCTTGAACTTCCCAGGTCGGTTCTCACTGCCAGGCCTTTGCTTGTTTTCCCTCTGCCTGGACCCCCCCTTCCTCCAGATATCTGCAGAGTTCAGTCCTTCCCTTCTTTCTGCTCTTGATTCAGAGAGCCTTTCCCTTATCACCCTCTATAGTGTAGTAACTCCTTCTGATCTCCCCACCCACTCCCTTCCCTGCTTTGTGTTCCCAATAGCACTTGCCGCTATCTGAAATACTATATCGTTTACCTTTTGGTGGTGGTGGTTTGTTTACTTTCTTTCCCTGCTAGAATGAACGGTCTATGTGGGCAGGGACCTTTGTTTGTATTCACTGCTGCATCAGAAGTGCCTAAAACAACACCTGGCATATACTAAGTCCTCAATAAATATTTGTTGAATGGATTGTCTTACTTTTCTAGTTGAGTAAAGGGATGTGGCTAGGGTTCATACTCAGGTCTTCTTGACTCAACGTGTGTGTTCTGAACAACTAT
>JAQZBX010004000.1:30047-62497 GCA_029593785.1 Cabassous unicinctus
CCCCCCCCCCATTACCTGCAGGGCTTTCTCCTTTGTCTTGCTTCCCTGCAGCTTGTCATCCAGCTGAGGTCAAAACTGCATTGCCTCTGGCCAAACACAGGCTCAGGTCAATTGGTTGACATGATGGGATCTTTAAAATCAATTTTAAAAACCTAAACAGACCCAAAAAAGACTCTCAAGTTTGCACATTTTACAGCCTTTGAAGTGCATTCAGGCATATTACCTAATCTGAGGTTTGTCATGACCTGCTGGGAAGGTCCTTGTTTATTACCCCATTGCCTAGACAAAGAAACAGAAGGCACAGATTTAGTGGCTTTACTGGGACTAGAACTCAGGTCTTCTGACCCAAGAAGCTCAATTTTTCCTCATCTTGAGTTTCCTTCAGCTGGTTGCGGTTCTGTTTCTCACCAGTTTTAATTTACCGTTCTGCTAGCTTTTATTCATAGATAGCACCTGGGTTTCTGATGGTTAAACTGAATTGAGTGAATGGGAGAGATTGGGTTTGTTTGGCTCACTTGTTGTTTGTGGCTGCCCAACATCTATGCTTTCCTCCTTTAGTAACAGCCCCAATTTCCTTTTTGGACAATTACTTCTACTTCATTGGGTGTAGTCTTAGGCTGTCAATCAAGGTGGCAAAGGAGATGACCTTTTACCCAAGCCAAGCCCAGATAAATTCAAGGTAAATTTTATCCAAGGACTTGGAATCTTAACTGGAATGGCAGAAGGATTTAAAAAAAAAAGTTGTGCAAGTGGCAGTCTCCTAACAGATGGTTGATTAGCTGCTATTCCAGAAAGCCAGCTGTCATGGTTCCCAACCATTCCAGCTTGGTTCTGAGCTGTCCCTTGAGTCTGTGAGCTCTCCCCATTTTCCCAGTACATTCCCTTGTTTAGGTTAGCCAAGGTTGGTTTCTGGTGCTCAAAGAATCCTGTTTGGAGTAGGAAGGAATCGTGGGAACACTGGCCTCCTTCAGCAAGACTGGGCCCTGCTTCTGACAAGACGAGCTGGGGTGAGTGCACTGTGGTGCTTTCCTGAATCGGTCGGTATGTGCTGGCTTGCTGGCTTCTCTCCTGGGACCTCGCCACCTGGATGGATGTGAGACCTAGTGAGGCCCTGAAGCAAATCAGTGGAAAGTTCAGATTGAGGAGGATGTGGGTAAAATGAGGGTTTTGGGGGGTGCCCCAAGGACTTGGGGAGGAGAGAAAAAGGAGGTTCAGGATGTCTCAACTGGAGCTGCAGGAGATCGCCAGTCAGGACAAATGAGATTGAAACCTGGAAAACAACTTTTGATTGGCTAAAAAAGTTTTGTGGAAGCCAGGGTTTCAATGTCACAGTCTCAGACCCCAATTTCCACATTTTACATAAATGGCAAAATTATTAGAAAATTATGATGGAATGGGAGTGGCGCTGGTAGATTAAAGGGTGATTTATTGCTGCCACCCCCAACACACAGAGAACAGAGACTTTTCTCTCCGGCCTCCCTTTCCCCTTGCTGCTTTGGCATTGTCAGGCTCTCACTGCTGATACCAGTATCCCCACTGTGGACAAAGTATGCTGAGTTTTCCCCTGCTCACTCTGATGGGTCATGTTTAAAGCACAAACAGTGGTTGCTGTTTGTCGGGAAATCAGCGTGCTCCAAGAGCCTACTGTGGGCCAGGCCTGGTGGTAAGCATTTTCATGTAGCATGTATGAACCCGTTTAATTTCCATAACATCATTGGGAGGGAGAAGTATTATCCCCTGTTTACACATGAGGAAATTGGGCTGTTGAGAGGTTAACTTGCCTAAGCTTGATCATATAGCTAATAAGTATCAGAGTCAGGCTTTGAACCCAGATTTGACCAATCTCAAAGCTCTTCAGGAGTCCTAAGTGTTAGTCTTAACCCTGCCACTTAACTAGCTCTGTGACTAGGTCTGAAAATATACCTCTTAGTTGCTGGGTGCTTTTATCAGTAAAATAATGACAGAGATCTCTGTTATTAACTGATCAGTGGCTGCCTGGAGGGCTGTGCTGAGAAGCATTCAGAGGCTATGCCAAGTTCACTAGGAGAGAGTTCTGTGATTGCTTAGTGATGTCTGCCATGGGCCTGGAAACTGAGAGAGGCAGCATTTAGGGCAGCGGATCTTAACAAGGGGTCCGTGAGCTTGAATTTAAATTCAAAAAACATTATTCTTATGGGGCCGTGTTGGTGCAGGTGTGATACATTTATTAAATAATACACAGTATAGTGTGGGCTTAGTAAGGGGTCCATGGTTTTCACCTGACTGGCAAAGGGGTCCGTGGAACAAAAAAGGTTAAGAACCCTTGATTTAGGTCATATATTAGCCATTCCTGGCATAGGTGATCATGAAATAATTTAGGTTGTTAATGTTATGATACCTTGATTTAAACATTCTGAGCTTTTAATAACAAATAAGTCCACCCTGATTATATTCTTCCTGTCCTCTGTTTTTCTTCTGCTCAAGTCCTTTCAATTTTCCACAGCTGTCCAAATTCCATCATCAGTCTCCTAATTGGTTCAAAGGCTAAAGGATCTCCTTTCCTGAGCCTAGGCAGCACAAGTGTATCTGTTATCTATTGCTATGGAACCAACCACGCCAAAATGTAATGGCTTAAACCAAAGGTGATTTATTTCTCACAATTTAGTGCCTTGACTGGGTAATTCTGCTCCACAAATTGTTTGACTGGGGTCACTCAGGCACCTGCATTAAGTTGCAGACTTGACTGGGACCCCTTGCTTCTCCTCCATGTGCTTTCTGTCTGCTTGTGGTGTCTCCGTGTGCTCTCTCACTCAGCAGAATAGCCTGAACTTTCTTACCTCTTGCTGGCTGGGTTCCAGGAGGGAGCAATTCCAAGAGGACAGGCCCTGATATGTAAGCAATTATTAAGCCTCTTCTTGTGTCACACTTGCTAATGTGCCAAGTACAGAGGCAATGTAGAAAGATATTACGCAAAAGTGTGAAGACCAGGAGGCATGGTTCATTGGGAGGCACCAATGTAACAATCTATCATAATAAGCAATTTCAAACGTTCTCAGGATTCCTACCACACATTTAAGTAATCATGAAGCATTTATTGATGTGCTGTCGCTGCTATAAGAGGTATAAGAAAGAGTCCCTGTCTCTGTGTAGTTTCCAGTTCAGTAAATAATATAGAACATGCTCTGAAAGGATGAAACAATACAAGTTAATGGGAGCAGCTTCCAACATACAGTTATATATTCCAAAATTTCACTTGTAGATCAATCGTTCTGAGCATTTTTTATAAAACAAAATGGCTGGGCCACAAAAAAACGTACTAAACCCATATTAAACTATGATTGGCTTTCCTAAACGTCACACTTATATGTGCCAAGTTCATGATTTTTGCCATTAACATGTACACTAGAATTGTTATTTATGTAATATTTTTCTTTGATTCAACTTACTTTTTACCACTTAATTTTAAGATAAGATTTTATATCAGTGCTGTAAAGACAAAACCAATATCTCTTGCCATAAATATAAGATAGCCATAAAAGTAAACTCAGCTAAAATGAAATTTAATAATACTAAATGCTGGTGAGGATGTGGAGAAACTGGATCACTCATGTTACTGGTAGGAATGTAAAATGATGAAGCCACCCTGGAAAATAGTTTGGCAGTTCCTTTAAAAACTAAAAATGGACTTGCTATACAACCCAGCAATTCATTCTTGGGCATTTATCTCAGAGAAATGAAGACATTTTCATGCAGGAACTTGTATATGAATATTCCTAGCTGCTTTATTCGTAACTCCAAACTGGAAACTACCCAAATATCCTTCAACAGCTGAATGGTTAAACAAATTGTGGTACATCCATACCATGGAATATCACTCAGCAATAAAAAAGAACAAACTATTGATACATGCAATCACTTGGATGAACCTCAAGGAAATTATGCTGAGGGGAAAAAAGCCAATCCCAAAAGTTTACATATTGTATGATTCCATTTCTATACCATTTTTGAAAAGATAAAATTTTAGAAATTGAAAACAGATTAGTCAGAGTTTAGAGATTGGGGAGAGAGGATGGGCATGGCTACAAAGGGGTAAACAAGGGAGTACAGTTGAGAATCTTGATTGTGGTGGTGATTATGCAAGGCTACACATGTTGATAATATCACATAGAGCCACACCCACACACACACACAATGAATGCATGTAAAACTGGTGAAATCTGAATGAACTCTTATGGATTGTTCCAATTTCTTGGTTTAGATATTGAACTATAGTTGTGTAAGATGTTAACATTGGGGGAGATTGGGAGAAGAGTGCATGGGACTTTCCTGTACATTTCTTTGCAACCACCTGTGGGTTAAAATCATTTCAAAATTAAAAATAAAAAAAACTAAATTCAGAACCATTAAAATAAAAGATGCTTGTCTTTATACTACCTAAAATCACTTCCAATTTTACCAGTGGTCCATGGAGCCCTAGTGGAAGATACTGATCTAGGGCAGTAATAGAACCAATCTAGGTTTAAGGTACTACAAATACTGGAGTGTCAGGCTCGACTCCAAATCCATCCAGTCTATTAGGTATGGGGGCCAGGGATTGAACCCAGGACCTCATATATGGGAAGCCGGCGCTCAAACACTGAGCCATATCGGCTCCCAGGAGTTGTTTTTTTTGCTTGTTGTTTGTCTTTTTTGTTTTTAGGAGGCACCAGGGACTGAGCCCGGAACCTCCCATGTGGGAAGCAGGCACTCAGCTGCTTGAGCCACATCCATTCCCCCCATCCAATTCTTATAACCACTCTATGTGGAAGTGTCAGAGGTTGAGTTATGGGAAACAGATATTGAAGCAGAGATTTACATGCAGGAAGTGGGGGTGCTTGCAGGAATAACACCTATGAAGGGTGAGGGACACAAGATTGAGCAGAGGAAGTTGAACTGTGAAACAGTTACAATAGAGGCCTCAGCATGTTCTGTGGGGTCCTCTGGAGCTGGGTTGTCCCAATTAAGGCAAGAGGGATGAACTGTTTTACCTCTTCATTAATGAGTCATTGGATGCAGGCTGCCTTCAAGGAAAGGGCATAAATTTAGGCAAAGCACCTTCCTCTGGCTGAGGGCATATCTGGAGAGGAACTGAACTGTGGGTTGTTAGCAACCAATACCTTTAGAAATTGCGGGAATGAAAGCCTCAGTCCTGAAGGGGGATGTGCGTAGGGCACCACAGTGTCCATTACAGTCCACCCCTTGTGCTCAGATTCACTTGCTTAACGTAGTAAGTTTGTCCATCTGGAAGCTGCCCCAGGATTCTTTTTCTGGGGAAACTCAGAAGAGGCAGGTAGTAGAACAAACAACTTACCCAACTCTCCACACCACTGCTTACACTCATTTTCTCTTCCTCTCTGTGCTTTCTAGATTTCTCCTCACTCTTGTTGGCACCTCTGCTGGTTTAGGCAGCTTGCATGGTCTGAGGCTGTGGCTGCTGCATTTACTGTCAACACTGGACAGAGTTTGAAGAGATGCCCCAGTGGATCATCTGGGTGTCAAATGCATTCCTCCCTGTTTCCATTTCATAACATCAGTCCTACCCCCCTTCTGATGATCAGAGTCAGTTACCCCTGCCATGATGCTGACTCCTTTCCTTTCATGCTGGTCACTTAGCACAAGAAACCTGAAGCAATCACGCAGCTTAAAGTTTAATCGGATTATCACTGTATCCCTGATAGAAAGAAACTTCTAGGAACTTAGACTTCTATCCACTAGAGCTGAGGTCACCGAGAGTAATAATAAGCACTCCTACTTCCACCCCTTGGTCCCTGGACCCATGCATTCTACCTGTTTAGGACATTGCACCATATAATGGATATTGATTTGGGGTGTGAATGATGTTCTGAAGGATGACATTCCATCTTTGCAGGGCATCATCTCCAAGCAGGCACCTTAGCTATACCTTTGAAAGGTCATTCCATCATTCTATGAGACCAGCAGTTTCTGGGTGGTGCAGTATGTCCCTGGGCCAATGGATCTCACACTTTCTTTACTGTAAAGTGAATTCCTTGGTCTGAAACAAATTATGTGAGATTCTGTTCCAGTGTATCGAATACTCTTAAAGCCCTCAGATAGTAGTGCTAGTTGAGGCCTTGCAATCAGAAAAGACAAATCCATGCATGGAATATATATTAATTCCAGTCTTCTACCCTTTTCAGAGTGAAAGGGTTACAATTTAATCAATTTCCCACTAAGTCCTGGTTGGTCTCCTGGAAGGATGGGCAAGATAGTCGTATAAGATACTCAGTTTGGTCTCTAATCCTGGTAGGTTGGACATTTGGCATCTGCAGAGTCTAGATCAGCCTTGCTGAGTGGGAGCCCAAGCATAGCTTCCATCCCTGCCACCATGGTTACTGTGTTCATGAATCATTATGCCATTATTGGAGTGGCTGATGATAGAGGCTGGCTGACATCAACTAGCTGTGAAATTCTGCCTACTTGGCTTCATAGTATCTCTTCCATGATGAGTGCTCTCTGATAATGTTAATATGCAGTAAGATCTTCTCACTTGGTGAACAATCCTATAGGTTCACCCACCTACCTCTTTCCCAGATTGACTTGCCCCTAATCTTCCAATCATTCTCCTTCCACGCCCTTGACCAACAAATCAAGCCAATCACCCTTGCCCATGAATCCATATACATTCTTACCTCAAGCCACTTTTCTTTTCACACAAAGTAGATGACCAGGTGAACCATCTAAAGTTCCGTACACTGGAGGATTTTCCTTCATCACTATCTTTCAGGAGCCACCACCGAGTGGGGCCATAATGCAGCAGCAGTCCATTTTCAGTTTGCACCCATATATTGAGGTGACCTCATTATATCTGTGAACCAAAGTCAGCCTTTTTTCTTCTTTCTAAGTTGGTCATAAAGGTTTCCTTATGTGGCCATAGATGTAAACTGAGGGGGTGGTACGGGTGCAAAAGTGGTGAGTGACATAGCAGTCTGAGTCACCTGCTCATGGAGCTTACTTGTGCCCTCTTGCTCTGCTCAGGCCTGATTGTGGATGTACCACTTCCATCTTATCATGGCGAACTTCTGAACCCATATGATTTTATGACATGGTGGGTCTGATGCAACTCCTGATGAGCAGTTCTGGCTGCATGGTCACTTGATGGCCTATAACCAGGTGGTCTGTGTCTACCAGGGCTCAGTAGACCCTGGTTGCTATTTTGTGAATGGTGTATATAATTATCTGCCATAGATGGCATGACCTTGCTCCAGAACCTTAAGGATCTACGTTGTGATGCTTCTTGGAGCTTGCCATAAACACCATACATAGATACCTTTATCTATGCCACTTGCACCACAACCTGTACCTTCTGCAAAGCCTTTCTTTCTCTGTGCCCCACTGAAAGCTGATAGCCTTCCTTGTCATTTAGTAAATAGGTTGGAATAACATTCCCGAGTGTGGAACATACTGCCTCCAGAACTAAAAGAAGTCTGTGGCAGGCAGCCTCTAAGGTGGCCCCCACGTGTATTCCCCTCTTCCTGGCATTCACTCCCATGTGTATTCTCCTTCTTAAGTGTGGACTGGACCTAGTGACTTGCTTCTAATGAATAGAAAATGGTGGGTGGGATGAGATGTCACTTCTAAGATTAGAGTATGTCTTAATTTGCCAAAGACTGCCAAATGCAAAGTACTAGAAATGGGTTGGCTTTTATAATGGGACTTTTATTTACGGTAAAAGCTTACAGTTCCAAGGCCATGAAATGTCCAAATCCAAGCAGAGATGCTTTCTTACCAAAGTCAGCTGCCACGTGGTAAAGCAAGATGGCGGGCAATCTCTGCCTAGGCCTCTGCCTGCCCTTCCAGGCTCACCATCTCTCAGAGCCCAGCTCCTGAAGCTCAGCTGTCTCTTTCTCAGTCTCGGCTGCTCTACTTTTTTCCTGAGTTCAGCTGTGAGTTATCAGGTGTGTGGCTTGTCTCTCCCTGGGCCTCAGCTCTTTGAGCCTCTTAGGGCTTCTCTCCTTGAGCTCAGCCATGGGCAAACCTGGAGTCTTTTCTCTCACATGCAGGATCAAATATGGTGGAGTTCCCTTTTCCTGTGTTGTTTCTCTCTCACTGTGTCTCCATTTGTATCAGACCCAGCAAGAGGACAGTGACCCAAGCTGGCTCACACCTCACCGATGTAATCCAATCAAAAGGCCCCACACCCACAGGAATGGATTAGTTAAAAAACAACCCTTCTCTTTTTGGGATTCATAAAAGAATTTTAAACTGTCACAGGGTACTAAAAGACTCTGGTTTCTGTCTTGGGAGGTGTTCTGGCTCTTTCTCTCTCTTTGCGGGTCTCCAGCTGCTGTGTCATGAGGACACTCAGGACATCCTGGAGAGGCCCACATGGTGAGGAACAAAGGCTTACCAGCAACTGCATGAATGAGCCTGGAAGCAGATCTTCTAAGGCCTGCAAAACCATGTGAGTGAGCTTGGAAGCGGATTCTCCAATCTTAGTTGAGCCTTGGGATGACTGCAGCCTCACGAGAGTCTCAGGGTCCCATTCTTTCCAATCAGGGCTTTCAGATAGCATATCTGCTGGAGTGGAGAATTCAATCTTCTCTGGAGTTCTGCTCCTCTTATAATTAAGTTCTGGGCCTGATCCTTAGCTTTTTCTGACCTCCAGTACAAGAGATTACAGGAGATTGGAGTGTCTTTATATGCTGCCAAAGATACCCTCTGGCTATTATACTTCGCCTTAAATTGGTGATTAATCTTAGCCTTTCATTGTCTTTCTCCAATGATTCAATGCTCCTGCCGCCCCCCAGCAACAGTCATCTCATTCCGCAGCCTTTACAAATACTATTTCCCCAGAACCTTCAACTGCTCCATATGCTGTACTCTCTAGTACATTCCTGTCCACCTGTGTCCCATCCCAGTTCACCACCAGTGAAATTTTTAACAATTGCACCATGCCAGGGGCTCTCAGCGCTCCACCTATCATTAGTGATGGGTTCCTCAGTGCCTGTCGGTGAGTGAGTGATCAAGCTCCCAAACCCCATTTTTGAGACCACTACTGATGACAACTGTGGTAGGTCAGGTTTCCTGGGACACAGACACTGGGGCAGAGATTTGCATGCAGGCAGTTTGTTCTGGAGTGATTTGGGGAAATCACACCTATGAGAGGAAGGAAAGGAAGCTGGATCAGGCAGAAAGAGAAGTTGAACTCTGATGCAGTCACAACAAAGGCCTCTGCAGAGCTTTTGGGCAGATGAGAAGCTGGATGGCCCTTTATTTATTTATTTATTTATTTATTTAAAAAGCCTCGCTTTTATTTATTTATGCTTTTTTAAGATTTATTTATTTATTTATTTATCCCCCCCTTGCTGCTTGTGTTCGCTGTGTCCATTCGCTGCGCATTCTCTCCGTGTCTGCTTATCTCCCCCTTGCTGTGAGGTCCTGCTGCATCAGCCCACCGCGCCGCGCGGGCTGGCCTGCCCTCACAAGGAGGCCCCGGGAAGCGAACCCAGGGCCTCCCATATGGTAAACGGGGGCTCTATCGATTGAGCCACACCCGCTTCCTGCTGTGAGGTCTTGCTGCATCAGCCTACTGCGCCGTGGGGCCGGCCCGCCTGCCCTCACAAGGAGGCCCCGGGAAGCGAACCCGGGGCCTCCCATATGGTAAACGGGAGCTCCATCGATTGAGCCATACCCGCTTCCCTGGATGGCCCTTTAGAGCTGTCCAGTCACAAGCAAAGAGGCTGGGTTTTTGAAGCCCCTCGTGGACCTGTTGTTGCATGCAGGCTGACCAGGGAGGGGGCCTTTGGCTGACGGCGATTCTTGGGAGGGACTCAGTTGTGAGGAGTCTGTAGCCAGCACTCCCAGCAACTGGAGGAATGAGTGCCTCAATCCTGAAGCAGGATCTGGGTGGCATACCAGCACCATAGCCACGCCCGTGGGTACTGTTATTACCCGCCTTTTACAGATGAGTAAGACTGAGGCACAGAGAGGATAAGTAACATGCCCAGCCAGGAAGTAGCAGAGCTAGAGCCCATGCTCTTAACTGCTATGCTCTGTTGCCTCTCTAAAAGGAGGAGGAGGAAGAGGAAGAGAATTCTTCCCCCATTCCTGGGATCATGGCCAAGTCAAGGAACAAGTTAGAAATACAAAGTCTATTTTTGATATTTCCCAGTCTCCATTTTGGTGCCCTTCTTCTGCTTCTTAGAGTCTTTTTCCCAGACCTTGAAGTCACGGGGAGAGCTTTCCAGGCTTGGGAGTGGAGGAAATGGCACTGTCTGGGTGGGCATAAATGTAAGCAGTGAGGAGGCAATGAGGTGACTGATTTGGCAGCAAAAGAAGGTTTGTAATGGCAAGTAGATGGAGATAAAGCGGGAGAACGTAGCTAAGGCTGAGTGTAGAGGTCTTTAAAGTCATGCTAAGGAATTTGGACATTAGTTTGTACACAGTGGAAGGGAGTGCATAATTCTAAGCAGGGGGGGGTGGTTTGGGGGTTGGGATGACACTCAAAAGGTTGTTTGAGGAAGATTTCATGAATTCCCAGACACAAGGATAAACCGAAGGAAACAGAGACTGAAGGCAGGTGTATTAGTCAGGGTTCTCCAGAGAAAACAGAACCAACAGGATATATGTGTACACACACACACACCCCCAAAGAGGTTTGTTATAAGGAATTGGCTCATACGATTGTGAGGGCTGGCACGTTCGAATTTCATGGGACAGGCTGGGGTCTGGAGATTCCTGTAAGAGTTATGTTGAAGTCTTGAGTCAGAATCTGTTGGAGAGGCCAGCAGGCTGGAAACTCAGAGGGGAGTGAAGGTATAGCCTTGAGATAGAATTCCTTCTGATCCCTAGAACCCTCAGTTCCATTCCTAAGACCTCCAACTGATTGGATGAGGCCCACTCACATTATGGAGGGTCATCTCCTTTACTGATTGCAGGTGCCAACCCCATCTGTGAAATACCTTCACTGAACAACTAGGTCAGTGTTTGACCAAACATCTGGACACCATAACCTAGCCAAGCTGACACATAAGATTAACCATTACAGCAGGGAAATCCGTTAGGAGGCTGTTACAATAGTCCATGAGGGTGGAGGAAGAAGAGACAGTGAGAATGGAGAAGAAAGAATGGTGAGCTAGGCATTATGAAGGAAGAATGGCATATATGTTAAAGGTGGTCATCTTAGAAGATATCAACATGGACAACAGGACTTCAAGCCTGCTAAACAAGACATCCTATAACAAAGCTCCCTAAAGATGAATTCTCTCAGAGGCTTTCCATGGAAAAGGCAACATGAACTGCTTTCCCATGGCAGAAGTGAGTACAGGAGGGCATGTGGGCACACGTGTGTGTATTCATCAAAGATTTTAATTAACAGCCTTGATGTGGTACTTGCTGTGTGCTGTGTGCCAGGCACTGTTCTATTTATAAATATCAACCCAATTATTTACTGTCATTACAACTCCGCCAGGTGGGTACTGTTATCTTCATTTTACAGGTGGGGAAATTGAGGCACAGAAAGGTTAAATACCTTGCCCCAGTTTATATGCCCAATACCCAGACAGTAGTTCTACATTCTATGCTGTTCACCACTGTGCTTTGCTGATGACACTTTGTGATTAAATATGATAAAAAATTAAAGTGGAGATAAAAAAGATAATCACTAACTTACTGATAAGTTGGACTTTAAGAAAAACTCTGACTTCTGATTTCTATTTTAAAGTCAATTGCTTCTTCCACTTTTATCCTGTGACCTTATTTTACCTTCTCTCTAAGATTTTCAATTTATAACTGCCTTTTGGGTAGCCACACCCATTACTATGTCTCATGTTAGATCATGAGCCGACCAGCCTGAAGTAATCCCCTACAATGAAAATGAAAGAAACAGTATAGCATCCTTAGTTTAACTGCAAGAATCATTTATTCTTTCATTAAGTTCTTCATTCGTTCGTACAAGCAACAATTATCCAGTACCTGCTGTGCATGGCAACTAGGCTGAAGGTTAGAAATACAGAGATGAATATGGCTTGGCCCTTGCCCTTGAGGGGCTGGTAGTCTGAGAGACTAAGTCCTTCATCTCTGGTCACCCCTTTTCTTCTTTTGCGTCCCCCAGATCCCCAGAGCAAGCAGCAGTCAGGGATGAAGAGGATCACTGCAAGGCTATTAGAAGCAGCCAGCAGGTGGGGGTTTGCTGGAGGAGGATAAAGAAGGGACTGGGGCAGTTACTCCATAAGGGGAAAATGATGATTACCAACGTCAAGCCTTTCCTCGATACCCTTCTTTTCCACCTGACTCTCAAATGCTTCTCAGCTATGTTCTTGCAGTCTTGGAAGATGCTCAGGGGACCCTATTTCATTGGTATTTTGATATTTCAATGAAAGAGGCTGTTTGCTCAGTGTGGGTAGAATTCTCTCTATCCTCCGATTTCATCAACTTCATTTCTATTCTTAAAAAAATGTTTGATAGATAAAAGAATATGGACAATATATATCTAGGTATAAAGCATATAATAAAATGAACATTTGTAAACCGCCCAACTTAACATTTCCAGCCCTCTTCAATCCCCTGTGGGGTCTTTCCCAATCCCACCCACCGCTTACTCCAGAGGTAACAGGCATCTTGAATTGTGTGTTTATCATTCCCTTGCTTTTTAGGGTAGTTATATCACATGTATTTGTCACTAAGCGATAGTGTTTAGTTTTGCTTGATTTTCTTAGCTTTATAAAAATGATTTCTTTCAGTATAGAGTCATCTGTGACTTGCATTTAGCAGTCCACATTGTGTTTCTTATAGTCACCCAAATTGTTCTGTGAAGTATTTCATTTTCCACGGCTGTTTATTAATTCATTCAGTAAACATAGATTGGGCCCCTGTAATATTCTATTAGGTGAATACATCACTGTTTATTTAGTCTCCTATTGATGGATGTTTGGGTTGTTTTCCCTTTTTTGCTTTTATGAGTAATGCCACCGGAACATTCTTTTACTTGGCTCCTGATGCACACGTGCAAGAATTTCTTGAGAGCACTGGTGTTCCAACTGGGATTCATGATCTTTAGTGGGTCATGAAATCAATTCAGTAGATTCAGCCAAGATTCAAAAAAAAAAAAAAGAAAGAAAGAAAGAGAGCAGAAATTATCCAAGTGCATTTCACAGAGAAATGCTAAGTATTGCTTCATGACAGTTTTGTTTCAGTTATGTTCATGTGCCCTGGATTGTGAAGTGAAGAGGTTTTCTTACTCTGGTTCTTAGAAAAGTTTGAAAGCCACTGCTCTAGGGTGGTTCTTCTTGAACCATCTGTGGTGAATTTTTAAAAATTTCCAATCTGCTGCAGACTGACATTTTTGTGAAATACAATAAAAATGAATTACTAGAAAAGTGAAATAAAAAAACCCAGACATACAAAACATAAATCCCAATTCTAATTATTATATTCAATGGGCATAAATTATATTTCAAGAAATGCAGTGTGGCAGTGTCAAGTTGCTATAAAATTTCCTAAATGTTTACCCTAAATTTCTATACTTATCTTGGGGTGGGCTAGTAACGGAATTTAGGGACTGGCAGCAGTCTGCAGACTGCACTCTGAGTGGCCTCATTCTCAGGTAATAAACCTAGGAACAGATAAGCTGGGATGCTGGCTAGGCACAAGTTCACTTCAACAAAATAATCCCAAATTGTTTTCCAAAGAGGCTCTTCCAATTTACCCTCCCACAGCAGGTGTATTAAGAGTTTCTCTTGCTCTCATCCTTGCCATTACGTAGTATTGTCAGAATTCTTAATGTTTGCCAACCTGGTAGGTGTAAAATAGTATCTCATTTTGGCTTCATTTGCATTTCCCTGATTATTAATAAAGTCAAACATCTTTTTATATGGGTTTTTTTTTTTTTACTATTTGTATTTTTTTCTTTTGTGAAATCCCTGTTTGTCGCTTACCCATTTTTTCTATTTAGTTGCTGGTATTTTTATTATTGATTTGTAGGAATTCGTTTAGTCAACAAATATTTATTGAGGGGAGCAGATGTGGCTCAAGTGGTTGAGCGCCTGCTTCCCACATGGGAGGTCCCAGGTTTGGTTCCCAGTGCCTCCTAGAAAAAACAAAAAAACAAGCAAAACAAATGAAAAAACCAACTTAGGGGTGCCGATGTGGCTCAGTGGTTGAATGCTGACTTCCCACATACAAGGTCCCGGGTTCAATCCCCAGCCCCTAGTATCTCAAAAAACACACACAAAAAACAAAAAAAACACGATTGAGCGCCTGTTATGTGCCAGGCAGTCTTCTAGTGCTGGGGATATGGCAGTGAACAAAATAGACTCAATTTCCTGGTCTTATTTCAGAGTTTATATTCTATTGGTAGGGAGACAGGCCATCAAATTATTTAGTAAAATATAAAATATATAATAAAGATAAATGTAACAGCTAAAAACAAGGCAGGAAAGGGTAAGAGTGGTGGGAAGCTTGCAGTTTTAAACAGTGGTCAGGGAAGGTTGTATTAAAAAAGTGGCATTTGAGCAAAGGTCCTGAAGGAGGTGAAGAAGTGAGGCTGAGGACAGCTTATATATTCATCTGTCAGGTATATGCACCACAGGTATCTTCTCTCATTTTGGGGCTTGCCATCTCACTTCCTTTATGATGTGTTTTGATGAAAGAAGTTCTTAATTTTAATGTAGTCTGCGATATCAGTCTTTCATTTTATGGTTAGCACATTTAACCATAAATGTTTCTTGTCTAAGAAATCCTTCCTTGTCCCAAGGTCATAAAAAATTCTTCTATACTGTCTTTTAAAATTTTTAAAGTTTTGCCTTGTACAATTTGCTTTTAATTCAAATGGAATTTATTTTTAGATATGCTGTGTGAGATTAAAGATCCATCTTTATTTTTCCCCCATATGAATAACAAACTGTCACAGCACCATTTATTCTCTGGTGGTCTATTGTGCCATGTTTGTCCTAAATCAGGTTTCCATGTATATGCAGGTCTGTTTAGTTCCACTGGTCAATTTGTCTAACCCTATACTTATACCACACTCTGTTACTTACTATGGCTTTATATTAGATTTTCATATACAAATAGAGAAACTTATTCCATTCTTTTCCTTATTTTTCAGGACTTTCTTGGCTACTCTGAGGATTCTGCTCCTCCATATAAATTTTAGAATTAGCTTGTCAAGTTCTTTGTAAACCCCTCTTGAGATATGGGCTGGAATTGAATTGACTCTATAGATCAATTTGAAGAGAAATGACATCATTTTCATATTATGACTTTTTATCCATGAACTTGGATCATCCTTCCATTTACTTAAGTCTTATTTAATGTCTCTCACTAAAATTAAATTTCAATAAAGTTCTTTTTCCTTATGTAGGTCTTCTACATCTTATGTTTATTCCTTGGTACTTTAGTTTTTGTTGCTATCATAAATGGCATCTTTTAAAATTATGTTTTCTTATTGTTTATTGCTGGAGTATAGAAATGCAATAGATTTATATTATTCACCCACTTTGCTAAACTTAGAAAAATTAATTCTAGTAATTTATCTATAAAGTCCTTTGTGTTTTTTAAGTGAATAATTATATTATTTGCAATAATGTCAGCCTTGTTTCTCCCTTTCCAAAACTTATAAATTTTATTTCTTTTCTTTTTCTTACTGCACTGGCTAGGACTTCAAGTACAATGCTGGGAAGAAGAGTTGTTGTGGACATTTTTGTCTTGTTCCTGATTTTAAAAGGAATGTTTCTAATATTTCATCCTGAAGGATGATGTTTGCTGTAATTTTTTGGTAGAAACTCTTTATCAGGTAGGAAGTTTCATTATGAATTAGTGGTGAATTTTAGCAAATACTTTTTACTACAATTGTTTAGATGATCTTATGGTGTCTCTCCTTTATCCATTAATGTGATGAATTATAGTAATAGCTTTTCTAATGTTAAATTACCCTTGTATCCCTAGGAGAATCCCAACTTCATCATGGAGTATAATCTATTTTTTTTTTTTTGAGGTTCTGGGACCTCATATGTGGGAAGCCAGCGCTCAACCACTAAACCACATTGGCTTCCCTGAGTTAGTTTTTTTGTTTGTTTTGCTTGTTGTTTGTTTTTGTTTTTCAGGAGGCACCAGGAACTGAACCTGGGACCTCCCATGTGGGAGGTGGGTCCCTAACCGCTTGAGCCACATCTGTCCCCTATTATCTTTTTTTATACACTGCTGGATTTAATTTCTAGGATTTTTGCATCTGTGTAAATGAATGCGCTTGTCTCCTAATTCTCTTGACCAATTTCATTTCTTTACATTTCTCCAACAGATTTGTCACTGTTGCTAAGCACAGGTCAATTATCTCCAAGTTAGAAGGCTCTTCTTACGTCTGCTGGCCACAAAACGGCTTTTGCGTTCTGGCCTTCTGTTCTAGTTTGCTAAGCTGCTCAAAGCAGATACCATAAAATGGGTTGGCTTTTAACAATGAGAATTAACTTACACGCTGACCGTTTTGAGGCTGAGAAAAATGTCCAAATCAAGCGATGCTTTCTTCCCAAAGACCAGCAGCCGGTGATCCTTGACTCCTCTGTCACATAGCAAAGCACATGGTGGCATCTGCTCGTCCCTCCCTTCACTTCCGGGTCTCATTGCTTTCGGCTTCTTGCTTCCATGGCTTTCTTTTTCTCTTCGTCTGAATTTCATTCTCTTATAAAGGACTGCAGTAAGAGGATTAAGACCCACCCATAACTTAAGATCCTACTCACCAATGAGTCCACACCCACAGGAATGGATTAACTTTAAGAACATACTTTTCTGGGGAACCTATAGCTTCAAACCATCACACCTTCCCTCCGTTCATCAGTACACTGTGCCCTGGGTACCAACCACCATGGAGGCCAATACTGTCCTTAGAGGTCAATGTAAGGTAAGCCTGAAGAAGCTGAGCTCCTGAGTGCCTGCCGGGTTGTCAATCCATATCCTCTTTTCCCACTCAGAACTCACTCTGTCTAAGAAGCTTTCCTTATCATCATTCTACGAGCTACCCTGAAGACGGGGACCATATCTTTTTGTCTCTCTGTCTCCAGAGTCTAGCACAATGCCTGCACCCAGTAGATGCTAATAAAATAATAAACGTTTGTGGAACTGAGTTGACCCAACGCAATTCTGAGCTGTTCTTGGCCCAGTTGACACTAAATTTTCTTTGAAATGTTCTTGAGCCTTTTTAATGGGCATATGCTCTGTGTCCTAAGACAGATAGTAGTCATTTTGCAGATAAGAATTGTGCCTCCTGAGGAATTTCTCTTGACTTTCCAATGTCAGGGCCTGCCCTACACTAGCCCACAAAGTCTTGCCCCATCTGTGTTTTCAACCATCCTCCTCACACACTGGGAACTCTGGGTAGGCCTGAATCTGTAATGTTTCCAGGGAAGGCTGTGCCTCTTCGTGATTTTATGCCAAACCTTTGCTCATTCCATGGCCTTTTCTTAGCATGCCCTCTCTCCAACCCCTCATCCTCTTGTGAACTCCTCTGTCTTTTAAGTATTGCTCAAATGTCAAATCCTTGGCGAGAGCCCCCTCTCCTCTTCTCCCCTCTCTCCTTCATACCCTTGGAGTCAGTCTCTTGTCTTCTATGTTCCCCAGATGTTGTATATATGAGTTCTTTTAAAAGCTTTTTTTAAACCCCCAAATGCTTCAGTGTGTATGACCTAAGATAACTACAGTACAATTACCAAAATCAGGATATTTAACATGGATACAATGCTATCATCTAATCCATGGTTCATTTTCAAATTTCATCCATTATCTTCTTTACTTTTATTGTAACAACTTCCACATTATTGCAGAGATATTTATTCGCATTTCTCTGCCTCCTGTGCACCTGCGTGCATATAATAACCCTGAGTCTGGGGTCATATCCTTTATCCTTGGTGCCAGTAAGGTGCCTTGTAAGTAAGTAGGTTTCATCTCTGTGTATGTGTGTGCATGTGTTTACTTAATGAATAAAATTATGTGCTTTGTCTTTGGTTCCTTTAGTCTTCCCTGTATTGTCCTCCCCTCCTCGCCCAGGAGCTCTCTCCCTCATTTGGTGGATTCATGCCCTCTTTCTCTCTGAACCCTTATACCAGGGGTTCTTGACAAGGGGTCCACGAGCTTGAATTGAAATTCAAAAAAACATTATTCTTGTGGGGCCGTGTTGGTGCGGGTGTGATGTATTTATTAAATAATACACAGTATAGTGTGGACTTAGTGAGGGGTGCATGGTTGGCAAAGGGGTCCATGGAACAAAAAAGGATAAGAACCCCTGCCTTACACTAACCTCATTTCTGAGCCTTCATTTAAATGAAGTAGGAAATGACTTACAGTGGCTTTTAGCGTCCCTCCTCCCAGGGGTAGATACTGAGGGATATTTAAAAAGTGTGTGTCACACCCTTTCTGTCATCAAGGGCCTCAGTTTCTAGTGTCCTGTGTATTTTTGTTTCTCCCTCAAAGGCCCGCACTGTGCCTTGCCCCCAGTCTGTGCTTGTCGACTTTGGTTAGGTGAATTAGCGCAAGCTTGGAAAGATAACCCTGAGATGAGAGCCCAGGGTTCCACCACTCTCCAGTTAGGCCATTTGGCCACGTAATCAAGGGCTGGTCACGATGTTCCAAACCAGGGGTATGATATTATTTTCCTTTAGCTCATTTAAAGCTAATATGCAGTTCTGAGAAGCATGTCAGACTAAAATCTTGGACTGACTGTTTTATGAAGGGAAAAAGATCACAAAGAGACCAAGGAGAGAAATTGAAAAAGGCCTGAAACACATCTCATGGGGTTGTCACTATTTTAAAATGCTTGACTTTTTAGCTAGCGTCATTTATCCCTTAAATGCTTGGAGTGCCATAGGGAGAAAATTCTACAGAATTTGTAGACAGGCTCTCTGCCCTCAGTAAACTTACAATTTATGTCATGTGCTTTATTTAGCTTTTAGCTTTCGATCCTTCTCCCATTCTTTATCGAGCCTTCTGATTCCTCGCACTGTTCTTATATTTTATTTAATTGCACTATCAGTGATAAACCTTTGTGGAGCACCACTAATATGCATGACAATGTAAGAAACTTGAAATTAGGTCCCAATGGGCTTATAATATTACCTTGACTAGGTTTCTGTGTTTTTCCATCTATCTGTTGTCTTTTGTGCTTTTCTCGGTGTTAAGCATGTTCACAAGGAGTCACAGTTCACCTATTCTTTTCCAAAATCTTTCTTTCTTATTTCTTTATTTTTATTTTGTTTTTGTTTTTGTTTTGTTTAGGAGGAACATGGGGATTGAACCCAGGACCTCATACATACGAAGCAGGCGCTCAACCACTGAGTTACATCGGCTCCCTACCAAGCTCTTTCTAAGTTCCAGACTCTTCTTATGCCCTCACTTGAACCTTAGGCCTCCTGTCCCTTTTCTTCAGTGAGGTATTTCAGAACAAGAACCGTGTCTTCAAAATGGTTTGATCCCAGTGGAAAACAGACAGAAAGACCCTGGCTTTCTATCCTTTTCTGGGTCCCAGGGCCCAGTTGCACCTAAGTTTTCCTCAGAGGTTCCTAAAAAGCCACCCACAGGCAGAGGATGAGTCCAATGGCCAAACACGCCAAAAGTCTGCTCCAACTCTCACCTGCCCCTGCCTGCAGTGAAGGGGAGCGGCTTGCGTGCCAGTGTCAATCCTGACAGCTGGCCGTGTGCTTCAGGATAAATAAACCTGGGCCACCCGATCCCTCGCAGGGCTCCAGGGGAGAGGCAGCGAGGGGCTGCTCTGTTACCAGGATCTTGCCTCCGTGGGACTGGTTTCTTGGGGATAATTAATGCTTCTCTGCCACGGCCCCAAATCAAACCCAGCCGGGCTTATGTTATGACACCTTGTGATATTTGTTGACACTGCTTTTTCCTACTCAAATTGCCATCCTGTCCTGCGGAGGGAGGAGGGAGTGTGAGGTGTGGAAGCCGTGAGAGAAACGCAAGGAAAGGACGCAGGTCACGTCTCACTTCTCCCCCCGGACCAGAGCTAGGCTGCTCCCTATTGCGCCTTTTCTGATGTTTTGTCCAATCTCGTTGGCGTCTCAATCCCTGCCCTCCCCCCTCCCTCCAGGGTTCTGGCCCCTTCCCCAGGGAGGTGATTTTTCACAGTGAATCTGCTTGTCCCTGACTTACACCTTTTAGCACTCTCTTAATTTCAGCCATTGTTTCACTTTTAAATACACATTAAACAGCCCATCTTTCTCTTTGGTTCGTTTCACCTTGCTGGTGTTTGCAGATGGAATGATCACCCTTGATTTATGAGTTAGCCAAGCTCTGCGTAATTATTTCTTCATCTTTACCCATGGATTCTTCCATCTCTTAATCACTCCTGTTTTTCCCTAAACTGTCACTTTCTCTACATTTGTCTGGTAATGAGGCAGCAGCAGTCGAGCCCAATTCCTGTCCTGGGGACTCAGTTCTGTGGAGGGCAGTTACTGAGCTCAGGACCCACCCCTGCCCCTTTGCCTTGTGAATCTGCTTGTCCCTGATTTTTCAGCACTTAACACTTTTGTTATTTCAGCCATTGTGTTTATTGAAAGTGCACTGACCATGAAATACTTAGTCTCTCTCTCTCTCTCTCTCTCTCTCTCTCTCTCTCTCTCTCTCTCTCTCTCTCTCTCTCTCTCTCTCTATCTCTCTCTCTCTCTCTATCTCTATCTCTATCTCTATCTCATGTTTGTGGAAGGAAGGATTGTTCTTGACTTAGGAATGTATATATTCATGGTGGCTTCTGCACAATGTGTCCACCAAAACTTCAATTTTAGATGTTTTTCTGAATCTTTCATTGTGTGTGAGAATCCAGGAACAGATGCTGGATCTAGCTTCAGGCAGCCTGGGTTCAAATTCTAGTCTTCCCTCTCCCTTGGGCGAGTCACTTAACCTCTAGAAGCCTTGCTTTCCTTATCCATCAAATGGAAAAACTATTGCCCGCCCCCTACTGTTGTAAGGATGAAATGGGATGACTTGTATGAGCACAGAGCCATGAGCGGTAGCAGGTACTCTGTTCATATAGATGTCCTTGGCTTCTTTTCCAGGTGATAACCAGACTTTAGGAGCTTGTGGACTAGAACAATCTCAAAATACATTTTGGTGAGCAACATAAGTTTGCCAACTTTTCATTTAGCCGAGAAAGAACAGTATAGAAAAATAACACAACTAACTTCCACATGTTTCACTCAATTTGATAAAAGAATCTTTGAAAACAAAAAATAAAGAAGACATAATTTAAGAATGAAAAATGGAATACATTTAGCTTTACAGGAAACTCTTTATATTCTTGTCTCACTAGGGATGGATGAAAACCTGGTTCACATATCAGCATTTGGGACTGTTGCTCTCACCAGCATCCCAGACAGCCTTTACAGATAAGCATTTCTTTGCTGCAGACACCTCGCCCCGAGCAGCACGTTTTTCAGTGTTAAGTTTTAAAAACTGCTGAGGTGTGATTTCTGGGTCCAGGGACCTTGGGGCAATTAGAGACAAGAGCAGATGTGAGAAGTTGATGCGTGGGATATCAAGTATGTGAAGTGAGCAGAGGCAGACTATTCCATGTCTCTGAGTTTCAGGCAAAATAATGTCTGTGTTTGTATTTTGGCTTGAAAACAACAACAACAAGACAAGCCAACAATCAAAACTTGCCCCAACCATAGCTGAAATGTGTTCGGGCTCATGATGCTTTCACTCTGACCTTGTTCTGAATCACTTGCGATTTTTCAGACACACGCAGGTATACTTTGGGGTTGTTTCATTTCATACTTGGTGTCCAGTAGCCCACCACAACTGGCCTTGGCCTAAACCTCTGCCTTTTTGCACAGGCAGCGAGGCACCCCGTCTTTTGCCAAGTTCTGTCATGGAGTGTTCGACAGCAAAGTTGCCTGGGTCCCAACACGGTACAGCCCCCACCATGCCCCCCAGATGAGCATACTTGTCCACAAGGCACCACCAGCTTCTGGGATGCTTAGTGGGGTGGGGTCCATTCTTTGTGTCTGGAGTCTTATTCTCTCCAAGCCTCAGGCCCTGCTGCTGGGTCTGGCTCAGGCTGAGGGACCCTTTGACTCCTGCATCAGTGGGGAATAGAAGAGACACATCAGAATCAGAATCTCCTGGTGGCAAGTGGTGGGTGACAAAAGGGTAGGTGAGAATGGTAGAAGGGGCCCCAACTCCTTCCCTGACAATGTCTGCCTGGGGTGAGTGTATCCTCCCTGCCTACCCGCACCCCTCCTCAGTATTCTTTTTTTTTTTCCAATCCAGTCTCAGTTTTTTTAATCTTTACTTTTAATTTACACACAACAAAATGCACCCGTTTTAGGTGCATGGTTTAAAGAGTTTTGACAAATGTATAAAGCTGGTTAATCATCTCTGACAGACCTGGAGCAGTTAATGTCTGCTGCTAAGGTTTCCATTACAGATTCAAGGAAAAGAAGGTCCTCGCGCTTTCTGTCTGTCTGGTTGTGGCAGCCAAGATTGAATGGGGGAATACAAGAAATTCTAAAAACATGGGGAAGGGGAAATAATCTTTGCAACTCGGAAATAAACTTAAAAGCAGCAAATAACCTTTTTACTCCACACAAAAAAATAAAAATTTAAAAAATTAAAAAACAAAACAAAACCCGGTTAACCGCAATGAAGATATGGAACATTTCCATCATGTCCAAAATGTTCCCCTTGAGCTCCTCTGCAGTCAGTCACCCCTTCCAACCTCACCCCACCCCCACCCCCGGGAACCACTGATCAGTTTTCTGTCCCTATTGATTAGTTTTACCTATTCTAAAATTTCATATAAGAGGAACCATTTCAAATATACTCTTGTGTCTGACTTCTTTCATTCAGCATAATGTTTTTGAGAGTCTTCTATGTTGTTGCATGTATCAATAGTTTATTCCTTTTCATTGCTGAGTAGTATTCCATCATCTGGATATACCACAATTTGTTTATTCATTCATCTGTTGATGGATATTTGGGTTGTTTCCAGTTTTGGGGTATACAAATAAAGCTGCTATAAATATTCAGGTGCTAGTGCTTTTGTGGACATGTTTTTATTTTTCTTGGGTATCTGGGACTGGAATTGCCAGCCAGATAGAAAGTGTATGCTTGATAGAAACTGCCAAACTGCTTTCCAAAGTGGCGATACCATTTTGCATTCTACCAGCAATGTGTGAGCGTTTGATTGCTCTACATCCTCCCTGATATTTGCTGTTGTTGGCTACACTGGGTTGAATTGTGTCTCCCAAAAAGATATGTTCAAGTTCTAACTCCTGATACCTGTGAATGTGATCTTATTTGGAAATAGGGTCTTTGCCAATGTAGTCAAGTTAAGATGAGATCATACTGGATTAGTAAAAGGACCTAATCCAATGACTGGTATCTTTATAATAAGAGGGAAATTTGGGCACAGAGAAGATGGACATAGAGGGAAGAAGGCCAGATGAACATGGAGGCATAGATTGGTGTTATGCTGCCCTAAGCCAAGGAATGCTAAGGACTGTTGGTAACGACCAGAAACTAGAAGAGGCAAGGAAGGATTCCCTAGAGCTTTTGGAGGGAGCATGATCCTACTGATACCTTGATTTTGGGCATCTTTAGAACTGTGAGAGAATAAATTCCTGTTGTTTTAAGCCATCCAGTTTGTGGTATTTTGTTATAGCAGCCCTAGGAAACTAATACATCAGCTAAGTCTTGTTTTTATATCCAAACCTGCAAAGTCTCATCTTGGATGCAAATAGATTTATGGAGGGAGCAATGTCACCTAAGTCCACTTGCCACGTGAATCCCATTCCTAAATGCAAATGGACCTGATGGACAGAGGGAGTTTTGATCTAAATCCTTTCCCCAGCCTTGTCTAAGCTCTTGTCCTTTTACAACTCAAATGAAATCATCAGAAGAATGCACCCATTTAAAAATATTTTCTCTACGATGTTCATTGTAGCCTTGTTTAGAAACAGTGGGGAAAAAAAAACACAGGAAATAATCGAATTGTCAAAAACTAGTAGGCTGCTGATACTTGGACTGGGACAAGAAATGTACAAGATGAGCCTGGAGCATCTTATGGTGCCAGAAAGCAAGGAAGTGCTTAAACAAACAAACAAACACACTCACAATGATGAGAGGATGTCACAGGTACACAAGAGCCAAATGAAAAAGCTCCCAAAGGCAAAAACTGGAAAAAATTGAGCAAGAAAGTAAATAAAGTATTGGATTTTAACCCGAAATATAAAATAAATGGAAATGAGTCCATACTGATGTAAATAATTAAATGAAAAAATAAATGGAGGGGGTGGTGCAAGAGACAAATCTCCAATGCAGAAAAATTTCAAATTTATGTAGAGATACTCTGACCCAAGGAAAGGGAGCATAATTCCCTACTCCTTAAGTGTGGGCTGCACATAGTGACTTTCTTCCAGAGTATAGTATGGGAAGGGGGGAAGAAAAGAGCAATCCTGTAGTGGAAAAGCTGATTAACATTACCTTAGCCAGGTGATCAAGTTAAATCAACAGGGATAAGTCACGTTGTCAGTATATACCCTTAATAGGATTTGATGAAAATGGCACATTACCTCTGTAGTTTTCCTTCCCAAAACAGATGCATCCAGTCTAAGCATGAGAAAAGCATCAGACAAATCCCAATTGAGGGGCATTCTACAGAATACCTGACCAGTACTCCTCAAAACTGTAAAGACCCTCAAAAAGTAAGGACAATCTGAGAAACTGCCACAGCCCAAGGAACCTAAGGAGACATGATGACTAAATGTAATACGGTATCTTTGATGGGATTCTGAAACAGAAAAAAAAAGGACATTAGGTAAAAATTAAGGAAACCGGAATAAATATGGACTTTCTAAATAATAATGTATCAAATATTGGTTCATTAATTGTAACAAATGTACCATACTAATACAAGATGTAAATGAGGGGGGAAACGGGGGGTGAAGTATATGGGAACTCTTTATACTATCTTCACAATTTTTCTGTAAATCTAAGTCTGTTCTAAAATAACCAAAATTATTTAAAATTTTTTTGAAAAGTGGACTTTCTAAATTATGGTAATTTTATAATATGAAGTATATTCCAGTCTTTACAATGGATGCAATAGATAGTTTTGTGTAGATATAGAAAGATGTTTGCAGGGGGCGGATGTGGCTCAAATGGTTGGGCGTCCGCCTGCCATATGGAGGGACCTGGGTTCAATCCCTGGGACCTCCTGGTAAAATAAAAAATATATATATATATAAAAAAGAAAGATGTTTGCAAAACATAGTTAAACTGAAAAAAAGAGTTAATAACAGAATAGTACATACGCCACGATCCCATTTTAAAAATACTTATTCATATGGGGAATATGTAGAAGGTTGTATCAACATGCTAAGAGAATTTCCAATTTTTTTTTAAATTTTCTTTTTGTTTACCTGTATTTTCTAATTTTTCAATGATGGCTCAGTGTAACATATATGATGTGGTAGGCAGAATTCTAAGATGACCTCCAATAACCCTTGTATAATCAATCCCCTTCCCTTGAGTGTGGACAGGACATATGAATATGATGGATATCACTCCTTTGATAGGTTACATTATACGGCAAGTGTGAGGGAAATTTTGCAGGTGTAATTAAAGTCCCAAATAGGTTGACTTTGAGTTACTCAAAAGGAAGATTATCCTGGGTGGACCTGACCTGAGCAGGTGAGCCCTTTACAAAGTGTTTAAACTTTTCCTGAGGTCAGAGAAGATCCTGCTGATCTTGAAGAAGCAAGCTCTACAGCCACAAGGAAATGAATTCTGCCTAACAACCACATGAGCTTGGAAGAGGACCCCACACCTCAAATCAGACCTCAGCCATGGCCAGCGCTTTGTGAGTCTCTAAGCAGTGGACCCAGCTAAACCGTGCCCACAGTCCTGACCTATGAAGATTGTGAGACAATACATGGGTTTTGGGGGCGGATGTGGCTCAAATGGTTGGGCGTCCGTCTGCCATATGGAGGGACCTGGGTTCGATGCCTGGGACCTCCCGGTAAAATAAAAAAATATATATAGATGGCGCTCACTGGCACACAGAGCCTGGCAGCCATGCAGCAAGATAATGACGTAAAAGGAGAGAGACAAGACGAGATGCTCCGAAAGCTCCAAAAACCAGGAGCTGAGGTGGCGCAGATGGCTAGAATACCTCTCTCCTACAGCAGAGGTCTTTGGGATCGAATCCTGGTGAAGACTGGAGGAGGAGGATGAGAAGAGATGAAACAGACACAGAGAATTGCCCAGCGAATGGACACAAAACAGCAAATGGGGAAGGGGGGGTATAAAATGGATCAAGTAAATAAATAAATCTTTAAAAAAAAATACATGGGTTTTGTTTAAGCCACTAAATTTGTGGTCATTGATCATGCAGCAATAGGAAACTAATACAGATGATACAAAAAATAGAGATAGGAAAAGGCAGCTTAGAACAAATATTTCCCAACAAAAGATGCCATCCCGTTTTTTAGGTCTGTTTGCTGGGCTCGTGCCATTTGCAATATTCATGGCTCTAGTTCCAAAGCCTTTCAAACAGTGTAGGTAAAGTGGTTTGCATTTTATACCTATGGATTTATCATACCAAATGCTATAGATAAAGAGTATAAATACTCAGAAAAGATTTATAACTGTCATCCAGGGAAATCAAACAAATATGACATGACCCAGCTGTAAAGGAGGGAGGCAGGGAAGGTGATTACGAAGTGTCTGTTCTTTTCCATCCCAAATAGAAAACATTATTTTTTAATACATAATCTTAGTTTAAAAAAATCTAACGACAAAATGCAAAGACACCCTTCTAGAAAGTCAATTTTACCATTACGAGGTCATTGCGAAGAGGGTGTATGGGGAGGAACTATTTTATGTATATGAACGAGGGTAAAGAAACACAGGTGCTGGGTCCTCCATGGCGGGCGGCCTGGGCCGCGGTCATCGTTGTTACGCAAGCACGCAGGCCCTTTCGCGTTCCCAACGCCATCTTGTTTGTTAAGCATCTCTAGGGAAGTCATGGCGTTTGTGAGAGAAAGGAATTGAGAACTCGGGTGGTCCTTGAGGAAGCGGCCCCGAGCTGGACCCTCCAGGGCCCAAGTTCGTGGGTCTTTCCGAGTCAGGGCCCGCTCAGCGTGCTTACCCGCCGCCGCAGGCAGCTCAGCTGGTCCAGGCGGTGAACTACGCCGCCATAAGGAGTTGGTCAAACTGCCCCTTTGACTGTAGAAGGAGCAGAAAAGGAAACGACCTCTGAGATGTGATTTAAGGGTTAGGGATAAAGCTCTTGGCCCCCAAATGTTCTAATTCCACCGTTAAAGATTCATTTTGGGGGAAGGGATTTTGAAGGCTTTTCTGTTTTCAAGAAGCCCTTCATGAAGGAGAATATCCGTGGGAGGCACGACAGGGAGGCTAACACCACAGAGGGTATTAGATGGAAGCAGATGAGAGTACGAGAATTTCTGAGAAGTGGAAAGAAAGAAATAAAAAGCACAATTCCTGGGAAAGGTGGTGGAAGGACAACCTTTCGCTGCCTTCTGTAAGTATGAGGCCTGTGTGTGGCCATGCACCCTTCCTGTGTCCTCTTCAGATACGGCTGATGGATTGTGATGCACTTGCCTACTGGCCTTGAGCATCCTTCTCAACACAGCTTCCCAAGGAGCAGGCTGGTGAGATGAAGTCTCCCGGTGTCCTGCAGGCCAGGTCCTGAGGCAAGCCTTGGCTGCCTAGGACAAGCATCTGAAGAGGTCGTTTTTCAAGATGTAGGACATAAAGTCAGCTTTTGCGCTCCAGTATCCAGTGTTATGATAATGTTAGCCACCCCCTGAATGGTGTTTGTGATTCAATATCATCTAATGGAATCCTTGTGAAACCCAGCAAATACTCCCATTACACAGACTAGCTCAGCTAGCATGTAATGGTACCAGGATGACCACCCAGGTCTTCTAACACAGAGCCCATATTCTTTCCTCCACCATCCCAGAACCTTGCTCAGGCCAGCTGCCACAGTTCTCATGTAGATGATAAGGAGTAAAATAACCGTAAATAACTAAGTAGGAAAACTTTGCCGCTATGACAACCACCCTCATCCCTCATCACAGACAGCCCTGGCTAAACTCACCACCAATAATTCCCATGTTCCTGAATCCTGTGGGCATTAAAACACAAAGATTTACAAACAATTCATTAATAATTTTTTAAAAAAATGCAACCCATTCCAAAGTATACGGAGTAAAAGTAAGTCTTCCTTCACCCCTCCTTGCTAAACCTAATCCACTTTCTAGGTTAATCATTGTTAAGAGTTTTCTAAGGATCCTTCTAGACATTTTTAATGCATATATAAATCTACACATACACAAATGTACATGTTTTTAAATGTATACAAATAGGATTTTACTATACATATTGTTCTGCAGCTTGCTTTTCCACTTCACTGTGTCTTGGAGAACTTTTCATATAAGTGTATGTAAATTTATGTCATTCATTTAAACTGCTGGCTGGTGTTCAAAAGCATGTACCATAGTTTTCTTAGCCACTCTCCTACAAAAAGACACTTAAATTATTAGCAGTTTTGCAAACAATGCTGCAGTGAACAATCTTGTAATTGTAGCCTCTTACACATGAGTATTTCACTAGGATAGATACCTAGTAGTGAAATTGCTAGGTTAAAGTGTGTATGTAGTTTCTATTTTGATAGATGCTGCTATGACAACTCCAGAAGTTGGTACCATTACATTTCTTCCAATAGGAGGAATTGTGAGAGCAACACTTTCTCCTCTCTTTACCCACACTAGATATTATTAATCTTGAAAATCTTTACTGTCTGATGTGTGAACATTGTTATCTTATTGTTTTAATTTTTATTTCTCTGGTTATTAGTGAGATTGAACAATAGGCACCTTTCAGTTCCTCATTTCACTTCTCAGCAATTGCTGACACTCTCTCCCTAAATCACTCCCTTTTCTTGGCTTCTGTGACAACTCACACCACCCTCTCCTCGTTTTCCTTCTACACCTCTAGCCATTCTCTCTCAGTCTCCTCCTCCTCCACCTGCCTTTAAATATGGATATTCCTCAATGCTTGATCTCAGTCACCTCCCAAACCTCCACACACCCACCTGTCTTCTGAGTCTATGCTTGTTCCCAATCTCCTTCAGGTCCATTCAGGCTTTAAATACTGTCCATTCACCAGTGCCTCCCAAATTTTATCTCCATCCTAGCCTCTCTTCTTGCTCTAGACCTGTCTATTCCACATCTCTACTTGGATGTTTAAAGGGCATGTTAAACTCACCATTCCAAAACTGAACTTATGAGCTTATTCCCCAAAACTGGTCCTCTTTCCCAACTCAGTGACTCTCTCACCAACCTTCTTGTGGTCCAACAAGAACCCTATGAGTCATCCTAGGTGGTTTCCTCACCATGACTCTGATACCCAATCCATTCCAAGTCCTATGGGCTCTATGTCCTAAATATCACTGGAAAGTGTCCATTTCTTTCCATTTCCACCTCCTCAGGACTTCTGCAATGGCCTCCTAACTGGTTCCTCCGGATTCCTGCTTTGCCCTGGCTGATCTAGTCTCTACAATATTGCCAAAGTGATTTTCAAAAGACAAATCTTGTCATGCTGCTCCTTTGCACACAAACTTGTTAAGCACAAAATTGTTTATAATATTCCACAATAACAGATTGGTTAAACATACTTAGTACATCCATTTGATGAGACAATATGTAGTTATTTAAAAAATGCAGTTCTAGCAAACATTAAAGATCAGATAATTCTTATTTAAAATCTAGAACAGCACTGTCTTATAGAAATACAAGGTAAGCCACATATATAATTTAAATTTTCTAGTAGCCACTAAAAAGTGAAAAGAAACAGGTGGAATTATTTTTTAAAGTTATTATTAGAGTAGTTGTGAGTTTACAAAACAATCATGCATAACATAACAGGATTCCCATTTATCACCCTACCACCAACACCTTACATTGTTGTGAAACATTTGTTACCAATGATGAAAGAACATCATAAAATATCACTGCTAACTGTAGTCCGTAGCTTACATTTGGTGTATTTTCCCATAAACCACCCTTAATTTTAATAATATATTTTATTTAACCCAATATAAGAGTTATTTCAACATGTAATCAATATAGAAATTATTAATAGGATAGTTTACATTTTTTTTTCATATTATGTCCTTGAACTCGTGTGTAGTTTATGCTTACAGCACATCTCAATTCAGATACTAAATTTTCATCAGAAATACTGATCCATATGTAGATTTTATAAAATATACAGTTGAAAAAGTAGATTCACATACCCCAGTTGTTCTAAGCATACTTAAAAGTTTTCCAACTGAATGGAGGATTGTTGTTGTTTTTTTTATAGGCAAGGTAAATCACAGCATAATGTATTCGGGTAGTTTTGTTCTTTTTTAAATCGCAAAGCTTTAAAATGATCAGAGATTGACAGAGAAGATGACAAATGTACATAACAGAC
Organism: Cabassous unicinctus; assembly: GCA_029593785.1. Taxonomy (NCBI): domain Eukaryota; kingdom Metazoa; phylum Chordata; class Mammalia; order Cingulata; family Chlamyphoridae; genus Cabassous; species Cabassous unicinctus. Next base: position 60,528 of record JAQZBX010004000.1, read on the forward strand.
GTTTATCACCAATGAAAATGTAAAGCATTTTTATAGACTTAAAATTGTCATTAGTGCATTTAGTTTTGGGTAAAGGACTCACAGTTTAAAATACCTCTAAAATAATACAATGTTGTTGTTGTTGTTTTTTATTGTGGGTAAAAATCAAATTTTTCACAATACATACAAATATTTGTAAAATGATATATAAATACATATGCATATATGTGCATTTGTTTACATAAATGTTATATATATATATATATATATGTATTTTTAAAGTTGCTAAGATTACCTAAATATTGCTCAGAAATTACAGGGATTCCCATGTTCCCCACCTCCCACACCTCCAACAACATCCCACACCACCATCCTTCATCCGTGTGACACAACACCCGCAATGGATATACACATCCTGGGGCCTTGCCACTGAGCATGGACCACAGTTCACATCATAGACCACACTCTCTCCCACCCAGTTCTGCATGGTATATGCTGATGGAAAATGGCCTATATCCGTCACCACAACGCCACTCAGGACAACCCCCAAGTCCCAAAAAAGCCCCTGTATTTCAACTGCCCCTCCTCTCCCTGCCCCCAAAACGTCCAGTGGCCACTGGCTCCACCTCACTGTTACAATTTCTTCCATTGCTTGAATCATAATATGTCTACAACAGAACACCACCAAGTCCACTCTAGTCCACAGCTCCTCCCCCAATCCTGAGGGGACTGGGATGGTGATGTCCACTCCACCTCCAAGTGAGAGAGGGCTTATATCCCGTATATACGGTGGATGGGTTTAACCTGCCTGCAGCTGCAGGCCCTTTCCATTCCCTGGGATGGCTGTTGCCCATTGTCGTTTCCTCGCCAGGCCACTTGGATGAGTCCATTGAGCTGTAGGGTAGGAGTTGCAGCTCCACCGAGATTCCAGGCACAGCTGGCACATAGGTAGGCCAGAGGCTTCAGTCTCTGGAAGTACACCTAACAACTCCAGCATCACATATAGGTTTGAATAGAAGGGACTGATGGACCATGTGCAGGGAGGACTTATTTGAGTCCAGCCCTGTCACTCTCATGAACACAGATTTCACTGAAGAGCCCACTAATTAGGCATCAATCTCTGGGACTATCCCCACTTATATAGGACCTGGGGGTTTCCAGAGCCCTCAGGGGTCCCTCTCTGTGGGGTGATATCCACTTTGGTGTTCTATAAGATCCTACTGAGGTGTGCGTAAGCATTACCTCTGGGATGACCTCCCGACTCTCTTTGAAGTCTCTTAGCTATGTGAACTCATTTTTCTTTACCTTTTCCCCCTTTTATTCAAGGTCTTTTTCCAATCGTGTTGCCCGTTGGCACTTGGTATAAAATAATACAATGTTAATAGAAATTGGCCTCATTCTGAGGTCATTTTAGTGAGCTACTTTCATTTAAATGTAAGAAAAGTAATATCTTGGTCCCAAGTAGTGAAACCTTTAAAAAGATTGTCTTTAGAGACCCTTATCTGAGGACACTGCTTTTTCAGATACATTCTGATATTCAAATTGACTTTATGGCAGAATTACAGATTAAACTTTTAATTTTTTTCTTTTTTAAAAAGCTGTCAAAACAAATAAGAAAAAAGAGGCAAAAACAAAAAAAGAAAAAAAGGAAAAAACAAAACAAAAAAGCTGTCAGATTCCCATTTCTTCTGCAGATATTTTCACCAGTGTGTTGTTCAATTCCGCAGGTTAAGCTTTCTTCATTAAGAATTTCATACAGGGAAGCAGGAGTGGCTCAGTTGATAGAGCCCCCGTTTACCACATGGGAGGCCCCGGGTTCGCTTCCCAGGAGTGGCTCAGTTGATAGAGCCCCCGTTTACCACATGGGAGGCCCCGGGTTCGCTTCCCGGGGCCTCCTTGTGAGGGCAGGCCGGCCTGCGCAGCCTAGTGGGCTGATGCAGCAAGCCCTCACAACAGGAAGCGGGTGTGGCTCAACCGATAGAGCTCCCGTT
>JAQZBX010004001.1:9386-34122 GCA_029593785.1 Cabassous unicinctus
CAAAATTTTTATTGTGCTTTTTACTTTCCTGGCTTTAATCGAGGCAAGCATGTCAACAAATTTTTTGAAATATACTTCTTAATTTCTATTGTTTTTAATTGAGAAAATTGTCATGTTAGACAATTTGTCATGACCCAGGTGCGATTTAGATTATTTTAAATTAATTTGAGTTTACTGAAATGTCTTTGGTTCGATGTGATTGATATGTGTATAAAATATATAGATTGATTGATATTTAGAGGTGATACTTGCTCAAAATTAGAAGGCAATCAATAAATTGTTGGTGTATTTAAGAGACATATTTATTCATTAAAATTAAATTTCTGGGATGGATGTGGCTCAAATGGTTGGGCATCCATCTCCCATATGGAGGGAACAGGGTTCGATCCCCTGGACCTCCCGGTAAAATAAACAAATAAAAAATTTCTCTTGTTAAAAATTCAAAATATGAAAGCATTTATTTTTCAAAGACTTATTTATTTATTCCTCCCTCCTCGTTGTTTACACTCACTGTCTGCTGTGTGTCCATTATTGTGTGCTCTCTGTGTCTGCCTGTCTTTAGGAGGCAACACGAAGCAAACCTGGGAAAGAAAAAAAAAAGGCAAGCCTGGGACAACAAAAAAAAGAACAGATAAAAGTAACCTGGTGTATTCCCTTCTCTTAGGATGAACTGGGAATCAAACCAGGGACCTCATACATGCCAGGTAGGAACTCTTCAACTGAACCACCCTGGCTGCACAGGTTAAGCAGGTTTCTGAAAGCTTATCTGGGTCTTCTTGCCCCTGCTCCCTTAGGCAAGTTAGGCTTCTGACAGTTTGCAGAGCCAGGCTGGCCAGGCTCCTCCCTTCACCCCCTCACTGACGCAGCTCCTGTCTCTCCCAAATGAAATGTAAGGACCAGCAAACCTGAACACTTAACTAGAAGCATTGGATTTATGTTTAGAAAAAGTTCTGGCTTTGGACACATTGACACTATTAAAAGTAGAGTTGAAGAATGAGGCTGAAAGCAGAAATGGAAGGAATGGCTGATGAACCCCCAAAGAAAATAAGACATCGGGAAGGTGAGTATCTATCCTGTTTTGCACACCAGCTTTGCAGAATATGGGAAAGATGAGAAAAATTCTGTGAATTTGTAGAAACAGGCATAGGTTAGGTGGGGTGAGAAGCCCACTGAAACATAAGCTCCAGAGAAAGGCTCTATAGTAAGTCCAAATTCCCCTGCCCCTCCTTTTCTTCCAAAATGCTGATGACCAGGCTCACTACACCCAAGTAGGAGTCTGGAGGATGCTTTCATGGAGCTCTGAAGCTGTCCAGGGCAAAGGCCTCAGATCCATGTGGGTCTCATAGTGAACCCCCACAGGAGCACTGAGAGACACAGGCCTCCCCCAGGTACACAGAGCCCCATTCAGCTGTGCCCTCCCAAGCACAGGGATATGGAAGGGTGGCCAGGACCACCAGTTACTTGATGACAGGCTCTGGCTTGAGAGGTAGAGAACAGATCTCTAATTAAAAGGAGCACACACAAGCATCAGCAGCCTCTTGGTTTCTGCAGAACAGGCCCTGGAGCTGACCCCTTCTCTCTGTCTCTCCTGCTCTCCCCACACAAACACCCGAGTGCAGCAATCAACATCCTCATCTTAAACAGTCCCTGTCAGGGTGTCCACCTTTTCTTCCTGCTAAACCTTCTCCCCACATTTCAGTAACTGCTCTCTTAAATTAAAATCAAACCCTAACCTGGTGACAGCATTTACTGCCCACTCCTCCGGCTACCAGTCACTCACTGAATTTATGTTTGTCTGGCCACTGGCTGATCCTCAAACACACCACTCTCACACCCACTTCATAGCCATCACCTCTTCTGTCCCTTCATCCTGCAGTACTTGTCTCCAGGTTGGTTCATTGTTCAGATGTCCCCTCTTCAGAGAGGATTCCCTTACTTCTCCCACCCCAGCTCCCCTTTCCCACATGATTCTTGCCCTTCCTTGTGCATTAATTTATCCTCTCATGACATCCTCTGTGCTCTGTTTAATTACCTTGTTCAGTATCTCTGCCCACTCTGCCCCCTAAAATATCAGTTCCATGAGGACAGGTGCATTCTTTCTCATCTTAACTATTCTCTGCCCAGACCAAGCTATATTTTGAGGAGAAATCATTTACCTTCTTATAATGATTGTTATGTCCTTTGTCTTATTTGCCCCCAAGCACCTACTCAAAGTGGTACTTCCTGCTTTCCTTCCATCTCTAATAATCTCCAGTTAGTGCTAATTGCCTAAAGAGGGAGTGCCATTTTTGTCTAAAACTTCTAATTCTGGTTACGCCTGCTGTGTCTGTGGGGAGAAACCCCTGCTGCTTCCTTAGCTTTCATGTAAGGTGTGTCAGATGATTCGGGACAGGTAAGAGGGTGCGATGTGGAGTCTTCCTGAAATGGTCCATGAGGATTTCTGTATAGTCAGAAAAGTCTCAGTTCCACAAAAGGCAAAGAAAGAAAATCATCTACATATGAAATTACCAATTTTATTTTTTAACCCCTCTTATTTTAGAATATAAATATTGAATATGTTTCTCTTTAAGAATACATTTTAATTACACCCCAGAAGATATATTTACATTTTAACAAATCAATTTTATTGAAACATATTAATAAAGCATAAATCTATCCAAAGTGTACAGTCATTGGTATTCAGTACACAGAGTTGTGCATTCACCACTCCATTCATTCTTAGAGCATCTTCGTTATTCCAGTAAAAATAACAGCAATGCTCAAAAACAAAACACGACCAACTAAACAAAACTCATCACCTCTCAATCTCTCTGTGCTTCTCCTGCCATACATAGCTGCTATTCTGTTTCCTTCTTCTAGTTTACCTGTATTTATATTTTGGAAAAAACAGTCATATCTGCAATATTACACATATTAATATTTTACATGAGGTTTCACTATGTTATACAGTCCCAAGTTATATATTTTCACTTTTCTTATAGTAATATAAATGCCTTCGGTTTTCCCTTTCAACCACTATCATACCCTCATAATATAGCTCTCCCTAGTTATAAACAGCATGATGTGCTTGAAACATTTCCTTTCATTTCTGAAGATTTACAAACAAACTTTTAACCCAGTCTACACTGATTAAACATTAACTTTCCTTTCTCTACCCATATTCTATTTTCTTGTGACCAATATTCTAATTACTAATTCCATGGGTTTGCATAATATATTTAGTTCATAGTAGCACAATTATACAGTATTTGTCCTTTTGTGTCTGGCTTGTTTCACTCAATATAATGTCCTCCAGCTTCATCCACATTGTCACAAGCTTCACAACTTCTTTCTTCTTATTGCTGCATAATATTTTATTTTATGTATACTCCACAGATGGTTTATCCATTCATCAATTGATGACACCTTGGTTGTTTCCAATTTTTTGGCAATTGTTAGTAATGCCACTATGAACATCAGTATACAGGTGTCTATTCATGTCGTTGCTCTCAGTTTTTCTGGGTATATACATAGCAATAGAATTGCCAGGTCACATAGCAAGTCCAAATTCAACTTCGTTAGGAACTGCCAAAAAGTCCTCCACAGTGCCTCTACCATTCTGCATTTCCCAACAGTACATAAGTGTTCCTACCTCTTCATATCCTCTCAAACATTTACAGTTTTCCAACTTTTTAGTTGTGGCCAGTCTAATAAGGTTGAAATGATATCTCACTGTAGTTTTGATTTGCATTTCCCTAATCACTAGTGATGTTGAATATTTTTTCATGTGTTTATTTGTCATTTGTATTTCCTCCTTGGACAACCAAATATAAAAAAGATCATATTTTCAAGTCTTTGCCTATTTTTTAATTGGCTCATTTGTCTTTTTATTGTTGAATTGTATTATCTCTTTATATATCACGTATATTAACCTTTATTGGATATGAGATTGTGAAATATTTTTCCCATTGTGCTGGCTACCTTTTCACCCCTTTGACAAAGTCATTTTAAGTACAAAAGTGTTTAATTTTGAAGAGGTCCTATCTATTTTTTTGGAGGTGTTGCTGATGCTTTAGGTGTAAGGTTTAAGAAATTACCACATACCACAAGATCTTAAAGATTTTCTTAAATTTTCTTCTGCAAGTTTTGTTGTTGTTGCTTTTATATTTAGGTCCTTGATAAATTTTGAGTTAATTTATTTTAAGCTGTGAGATATAGGGGTCATCTTTCTTTCGGATATGGGTATCCAGTTCTTCCACCACTATTCGGTGAACAGACTGTTCTGGCTCAGCTGGACGGGCTCAACAGCCATGTCAAAAATCACTTAACTGTAGATGTGAGGTCTATTTCTTGGTTCTCAATTTTGTTCCATAAAAACATGGTGCTGTTTTTATGCCAGTACCATGCTGTTTTCACAACTGTAGCTAAGTGATATGCTCTAAAGTCAGAGAGAGAGAGTCCTCCAGCTTTGTTGTATTTTAAGGCATACTTGACTATTAAGGGCACCTCACCCTTCCAAATAAGTTTGATTATTATCCTTTCAATTTCTGCCAAAAAGCCATTCAGATTTTCATTGTGATTCTTTTGAATTGTAGATCTGTTTGGGTAGAATTGGAATCTGAACGTTATTTATTCTTCCAATCCATGAACACTGAATATCTTTCCATTTATTTAAGTCTTCGGTTTCTTTGAGTAAGGTTTTGTAGGTCTCTGAATACAGTTCCTTTATGTCCTTGGTAACATTTATTCATAAATATTTGATTGTTTTAGTCACAATTATAAATGGAATTTCTTTCTGATTTTCTCCTCAGATTGCACATCAATAGTGTATAGAAATGCTATTGATTTTTTGCATGCTAATCTTGTATCCCACCACTTTACCGAGCTTGTCTCTTTCTAGTAGCTTTCTTGTGGGTTTTTCAAGATTTTAAAGATATAGGATCATATCATAAGCAAACAGTGAAGGTTTTACCTCTTACTTTCCTATTTGAGTGCTTTTCTTTGTCTAGCCTAATTACTCAAGCTAGAACTTCTGACACAATGTTAATTTTAATTTAATCAACATTGTACATGATGCTTTGCTTTTCTCTTGCTGCTTTCAGAGTCCTGTCTTTCCCTGGCATTTCTTGTTCTGCATAGTAGGTGTCTCATTGTAGGTTTATTCAAATTTATTCTGTTGGGGGTGCATTGTCATTCTTGGGTATTGATATTTATGTCTTCCATAAACGTTGAGAACTTATCAGTCATTATTTCTTCAAATATTGTTTTTGCCCCTTTTCTATTCTCTTGTATTTCTGGGACACCAATATTGCATAACTTTGTATTTCTTATTGTCATTCAGTTCCCTCAGACTCTGTTCTATTTTTCCCATTCTGTTTTCTTTCTGTTCTCCTGTCTTTTCCAGTTGAGATGTTCTGTCTTTGAAATCACTAATTCTGTCTTCAAGCATTCCAAATCTGATTTTATGTGCCTCTAATTTAATTTAAATCTCATCCATCATGTCTTCATTCCCATAAGGTCTGTTACTTTTCTTTGCAGACTTTCAAATTGTTCTTTATGCTCACCCAGAGTCTTCTTAATATCCTGTATCTCTTTAGTCATATTTTCTTTCAATTCTTTAAATTGATTTAGAAGAGTTGTATGATTATCATCGATTACTTGTCTTAAATCCTGTATCTCTTCAGGATATTTGGTTTGTTCCTTTGCCTGGGCCATCTCTTCCTATTTCCCAGTATTGCTTGTTATTTTTTTCTGATGTCTAAGCATCTGAATATGTTGGTGAATTTACTCTGATGGCCAGTTTCTCTCTCTTGTCAATTTTCCTTTCACAGCTCTGCTTTGATATGTTCTGTGACTTATTCTATATATTTAAAAATTGCCTAGCTTAAGTTATCAAAATTGTCGAGGGTCTCACTAATGGGGTGCAGATTTTCTCCCAGGGGTTAGAGTACAGAAAGACTCAAAATCAGATTTTGTCCATGCAATTTCTATACTGGCCGTCAGATGTGGCTCATTTGGACCACCTTTCCATGGACGTATATCATTCTTTGTTTTCCTGTGTTTTGTTTGCCCAGAGCTAAGATTCATAGCGAATTCTACTGGCTAAATTCACTGAAGTAAAGCCCCCAGAGCCCCCTCCCTTTTCCTGTGTAATATCTGACAGGGAGGAAGATGTCTGTTCCATTCTCAGTCAGCTGCACTGAGTCAGGGATTTTACCCCAGCTTAACATCTTTGGGCTTTGGGAGGGAAGCCCTTCCCCAGTCCCCCTCGATTTGGTAACTCATGTTTGTTGTTTAGGGTTTTTCATCTCTCTGTCCCTTACCCTCCTGAGAGCTACCAAGCAATTTCCTTGTCTGCTGACCCCCCAAAGCAGATCTCTCAGCTTGCTTTTGACTCTTTCTCCATTGTTTGTGTGAGCGTTGAGCACTGCCTGCCTAATCTGATGCCCTCTTTCCACAATTCATGTACTTAGTTTTAAAAAACTAAGTTGCCTTTATGGAGGAGTTGTGACTTAGGAATTTAACTCTGCCAAAAATATTGTTGCCAATGTTTAAATGTCTTTAATGGCTAAACCATATATATTTTAATTACAATACAATATTAATAATATATAGATGGTGTATTAGTCAGCCAAAGGGCTGCTAATGTGAAATACCAAAAATTGGTTGTTCTTTATAAAGGGTATTTATTTGGGCTAGAAGTCCACAGATACCAGGCCATAAAGCATTAAGTTTCTTCTCTCACCAAAGTGCCATATTTTGGAGCAAGACAGCTGCTGATGTTTGCCAGGTTTCAGGCTTCTTGGGTTCCTCTCTTCCTGGGGCTGCATTTCTCTCCAGGCTTAGCTCCTCTGTTTCCTCAACAAGGTCTGCTGTAGACTATCAGGAGAACTGCTCACTTCTCTTCTCCTGGGGCCTTCTCTCCAGCGTCAAAACTGCTTCTCAAAAACTCCTCCTTCTTGCCTTGCCTTTTATATTCAATTCCACCACCCACCAAGTGTTGGGAATCAACACCCTACTGACATGGCCAAGTCAATGCCCTAATCATAACTTAATCATGCCCAGATTAATAGATCAGTTTACAAGCATGATCCAATTATATTTTTGGAATTCATAATTACATCAAATTGACAAAAAGCCACAGATGATATATATATATATATTTTTTTCACTTCAGATTGATATATATAATAATTAGGAAATATTGTTTTGGGAAATGTAATTTGATCATATTTCACTTTGTGTAAACGTTTCAATTGTAGCAGTTTCATCTACTAATGGGAGATAATTCAAACTACCTTTGAAAAGAAAGAAAGTACCTTATTTCCTGGTGTTTTTCAGGAAGTTGATAGTTTTTCCCTGTAAATGGAGGAATTGAGCTTGGCTTTGTCCAGAATAAGAAGTTATCAGATCTTCAGCCAGTGGAGGAGGTCCCATTGAATCCCCTGGCCAGAGGGAACTTAAGGTGAGTTAATGTAAGTTGGAGGCTCAGGAGGCCTGATTGGAGGAGAGGGAACAGTGTTGCTTTAATTTCCAGGCCCTGGAGACACTTCTGGAGGACAGGATATCAGAGGGTGAATGGGGTTTGGAAAAGTCCTTGTGCTATGGGGGTTCTCATGACCCTTTGAGAGACTTCAGTGTATTTACCATATCCATTATCACCTCCTTTATTTTGAAGCATTTGGTGCTCTCTTTTCTTCAGTTTTGGTACCAGTGAAATTAATCTCATCAGCATCACTTTTATTCTCTCAATATTTCTGTAGATATATTCAAGGCTGGGTATTTTAAAGTCTCTTTCTCCACCCTGCCATTCAATATGACAGTCTCTGCAATCCCTGTGAGCAAACAAATCTTGTCAAGGAACTGGCATTTCTCTTCTGTGATTACAGCCAGTGTCTGGGCAAGCTGCTTTCCTCATATATATTTGGCTTCTTACGAACTGTGCAAATCTGAATAACAATAAGGGACCCACCAGTAAGCTGATGAAAAGTGGAATGTGAGGCCTGGACATATATCCCATGGCAGCAGCTCTATCACCACCTCTCACAGGTCCCCTAGGATCAGCCCAGCAACAGGCTTCAGAGAAGTTCACAGACCATCTTTGGCACTTCAGCCACCCATAGGTCTCTGCCAAGTAACGGTGGAACTGTCAGCCACAATAAACCACAGAGAGCTCCTCAGGATTCCACCTGGAACATACCAGCAACTGGCAGCTTTGACAGGTCATCTATGAGAGGATCTGTGGTGTGTGTTGAAAGGGGAGAGGAGAGGCAGAAAATAAAATGTCCTTGTCTCCATTACATTCTAATGATCATTCTTCATTCTCTCTTTCTAATTGTTTTTTAAAGTAATGTAAAATTGAAATACAGTGAAATGTGGCAATCTTACCTGAATGACTGTTAAAACTTTAAAACTTTCACTTCTCCATACCCCTCAGTATCCAACAACCATATCAAGATATGAATCATTGATTTCCATTAATCCAGAAAATATCTCTTGTACCTTCAGTCAACATGCATACACCCTACATTAGCCTGCAGCCTTTGTTCTGATTCCTTTCACCATAAATCATTTTTGCCACTACTTGCAAGTCATAAAAATGAAGTAAATGAAAATAGATTCTTTGGTACCTATATCTTTAGCTCAAAATAATTTTTGAAGTTTGTCGATGCTGTTGGTTGTGTCCATCAGTAGTTCTCTCTGCTTTTACATTGAGTTCTTTGATATTGAATGACAATGTTAGAAAATGTTTATGTATTTTCATTTTGGTAGACTTTTCAGTTGCTTCAAGTTTGGGGAATTATGATTACAGTTATTATGAATATCCACATACAAGTCCTTTTTATAAAAACATGTTTTTATTTCCCCTGTGTGAATACATGGGCATAGAAAAGCTTAATCATATGAGAGGATATGCAAAATGCTTTTTTTAAACAACTATTGCAGTATAATTTACATGACATAAAATTAAATATACATTTTTTGTAAATGTACAGTGTTGTGCAACCTCAGCATGATTTAATTATAGAATATTTGCATTGCCCCCAAATTTTCCTCTTCTAATTTACTCCATTAGCTGCATTTGACACTGTCAGCCTCACTTCCCTGAAAGGCTTCCATCAGTTAGTTTTTGGTTCACTACACATTTTTGTTTGTATTTATCTGACTTTACTGCCCTTTCCCCTCTGCCTCTTTGCTGGGTTCTCTGTTTCTCCAGAGCCTCTCAGCATAAGTGTCTCTTCAGGGCTTAGTCTTTCAACAACTTCATTCCTTAGCACCCTGTTCTGTCACTGGAGTGTCTTGGTCTTAAACACCATGTATACTGGCATGACTTCTACATTTATGTATACAACCCAATCCATTCCATGCAGTCCTGATACACACACAGATGCCTCATGATACCTCTGTGTCGATATCTAACTTGCCTACTGATTACTCTTGACTCCTCACAGGAACCTGCTCTTCTGGCTCCAGCTTTCCATGTACAGGAAGTCCACCTGACAGGAGTTCTGGTGGCAGCTTTGCTTCCATTCTTCTCTCTTTTCCTCCACCCCACATCCATCCCATCTGCATATCCTGTGTCCCATCATCAGAACAAGTCCACATCTTTCCCCATCTCTTTGTCTACACTTTTATTCCCCGTCAGCATTGCCTGTTAGAGGATGACTGCAGTTTCCTTCTTCTCCCTCTTGCCCCTATATTAAGTGCATGGGAAAAGGTGTATTTTTCTGTAGTTTTCATGGTTCCATATATTAGGCATTAAGTAAAATTTATTATTCATGGTTATCATATATTCAGTATCTTCACTTTTATTTTCTCTGCTTATTCTATGAATTTCTGAGAGAGTAGTAAAATAAATGTCCAGTTCTTTGACATATTCTACTTCTGACACCTATCAAAAGCTATGTTTACAGGTGGGTACACATTTTTAAATGCTATACCTTCCTGGGGATTTAAACATTTTTATCATTATGAAAGGGCATTCAATTTTTAATATTTTGATTAGTATCCCTTTTATTTGATATTGAAAAGTGAAATAAGATTTAATATTTTAAAAGAGTTTACATGGTATATTGTTTTCCACCTAGTACTGTCTACTTTGCTGTATGTCTTAGATGACTATCTTAAATTTATATATCTATGTAGTGTACTATATAGTATATATATATGTATATAGATATACTTATTTTAATTCGCTTAACAATTTTGATTAAGAGGAATATTTATGTTTAATATAGTTACTGTTAAATATAACTCAATATAATTACTTTATTTAAATCTGCAAACTTTGCATTTGCTATTTTTGTTCTCGAATCCATGATCCTTTTTTTCTTCTAACAACTTTTTAAAAAAAGTTCCAAACTATATTATGTTCTTTATTACATGCATATATGAATCCAAAATCAGTAATTTATTATCATTTTATTCAAACTTTCAAAAATGTATCATAGTATATGCATCATTCTGTGTCTTGATTTGTTCACTCAAATGCTTGCGATAATTTCTTACCTGTATGTTTGTTTTGTCATACTTAACTGTTCTACAGTTTTCTGTTGTGCAAACACCCTTTATTCATTCACTTCTTTACTAGTGGCTACATTACTTTCCTACATGCCTTACTACAAATTGTAGGGAGCAAATGTGGCTCAAGCAGTTGAGTGCCTGCTTCCCACATGGGAGATCCCAGGTTCAGTCCCCAGTGCCTTCAAAAACAAAAACAAACAAGAAAATGAAGAAGCCAACTCACGGGAGCTTGTGTGGCTCATTGTTTGAGTGCCAGCTTCTCATATACAAGGTTCTATCCCCAGCCCTGTAACCTCAAAAAGAAAATCATGTAATGACCGTGTGATATATAGTTCCTTGTACATGTGTCAGTTGTTCTACATTATATTCTCAAAGTGTGATTTTAAGAAATGCTTCCTTATTCCTTACGTTAGAAAGGCATTCTCTTATATTTCCTTTTAAAGTTTTGTTAGAGTTTTGTTTTTTGCATATTAGGCTTTGATCCCCTTGGAACTTATTTGTAAGTATAATGTATGGCAGGGTTCTAATATTTCCTCATATGGGGAGCCAATTACCTTGAATTCATTTTTTGAATAGGCCATCACTTCCTCCCTGACCTGTGATGGCAGTTCTATCATATACTAAGTTCCCACAAATTCATGGGCATGATTCTTGACAATATATTCTATTCCATATAACTAATGCATCAATATCAAATAATTTTAATAATTATAGCTCTGTGTAAGGTATCATATTACCTAAGCATGGTAATTTTACCCTTTCCTTTTTAATTCTTCTGCTGATTTTTCTTTCATTTTACTGCACGAGTTTCAACCTCCATTCAGAGCCATGATTAGTAGCCGATGTATAGCAGGATCCATATTTGTTCCTGCCTTTAAATAAGAAGGCTTCTAAAAGTCCAACAATAATAATGTATGCTATGAATTTCTTTAGGATACATTTCCACTTTTTTAATCTTTCTCCTTTTGAAAATTCTTGAATATAGGTTCTGGGCTTTTCTTTTGGCTTTCCCACCTTCATGATAGTTTTACAATTAATTTTTCTTATGTGTTATGAATCTGCTGAAAGCATTATTTATTCTAGGGATTCATAGCAATTTTAATGCCTATGAATTTTCTGATGTCTAATGTGGTGTGACTTCTGGCTAAAAGCTTTTCCACATTCACTACACTGATAAGGCTTCTCATCTGTATGGATTCTTGCATGTAAAGCAAGAGTTGGGAGCTGAGGAAAGGTTTTTCCACAATCGTCACAGCAATAAGCATTCTCCCCTGTATGATTTCTAACATGCACAGTAAGAGATGAACGTTGAGAAAATACCTTCCCACATACTTTACATTCATAAGGTTTATCACTTGTATGAATTCTCACATGTACAGTAAGTGATGTGACTTGAGAAAAGGCTTTTCCACATTCATTCCCTTCACAGGGTTTCTCACCAGTATGAATGTTGTAATGTTTAATGAGATACTTCCTCTGGCTGAAGGTTTATTCCACATTCCGTAAATACATAGGGATTTGCTCCACTATGAATTTTCTCATGGTCAGTGAGATCTGATTTGCTACTGAAGGCTTTCCTTCATTCCTTACATATATAGGGTTTCTCTCCAGTTTGTCTTCTCTGGTGTGTAATGAGGCTTGATTTCTGAATGAGAGCTTTCCCACATCCATTGCATTCATAGGGTTTCTCTCCAGTATGTATTCTCAGATGGTTAATGAAGTTTTCCTTCTGGTTGAAGACTTCTCCACATTCATTGCATATGTAGGGTTTTTCTCCAGAATGAATGCTCTGATGTTTAATGAACTATTACTTTGGGCTGAAGCCTTCTCTGCATTCTTTACATTCATTTTGTTTCTGTCCACTATGAGATTTTCATATTCTGTGAGATATGATTTGTACCTAAAGGATTTTTCACATGCCTTACATGCATAGGGTTTCTTTGCAGTAGGAAATCTCTTATAGCTGAGATTTGACATTTGAATTAAGGCTTTCCCACATAGATATGATTTTTCTTCAGTAAGAATTTTTTGATGAATAAAGAGGTTTCCTGTCAGGTTGAAAGCTTTCCCACATATATTTATTACATTTTTATGCTTGTTCCCCTGTATGGCTTTTAAAATGAGGAGTAAAAAATCATTGTATAGAGCAGACTACATTCAGGACATTCATATGGTTTCACTCTAGTTTGAATTTTCTCATATTCCATGAGGTTTTCTTTCAAATCAAGCATTTCCATGTTCATTACAATGCCAACTAAGGTATTAATATTTCATGCTCAATGAAAGTTAATGCCTGGCTTAAGGATTTCCAATACACTTTACATACACAGGGTTTTACTCCTGCATGTTTCACAGCAATAACTTCACCAAAATGAGCAGCATTAGGCCAGTGATACTAAGAAATTGTACCAGAATCCCAGAAAGTCCTGGGATCTAGGGTTGACAAGAATAGAAGTGAGGTTGTGAGATAGTGCAATTTGCAGAAAACCTCAAATGGTGTAGATGTCAGATATATCTCAAACTAATTAAATATTGAAATTTCAGCACATTTTTAACAGTGTTGAAAATGATGCAGACCTCTTCAATCCCAGAAGAGAATACAGGGGCTGGATGGGAAGAAGCTGTTGAACAACTGAAGAAGCTGGGATGAAACATTTGTTCACTGAAGTTCCCCCAAACCAGAGAGGGAATGTCCTGTTTGGGAACCAAATTCTCAGAGCCCCAATGAAAGCCATCATCATAGGTTCTGTATTTGCAAAGGAGTAAAAAATGACCGAAAAGAGCAGACTACATTCAGGACACTCATATGGTTTCTCTCTAGGTTGAATTTTCTGATATTCTTAAGGTTTTGTTTCAAATGAAAGCATTCCCATGTTCATTACAATACTAACTAATTTATGAATATCTCATGATCATTGAGGTTTAATGCCTGGCTGAAGGATTTACAATATTCCTTACATACATAGGGTTTTACTCCTGCATGTTTTTCTAATGTACTCGACTTTTCCCAAATTCATTCAATTGCAAATGGTTTCTCTGATGGATTAATTCTCAGGTAGTCACAGGAGGTTGAATTTTCAAGAAAACTTCATGCTCATTACACTTAAAGGGGAGGACTACCATGTGGGGTAAATGGCAAAACTCATTGTATTCATTATTTTTTCCCTTACAGAGATACCTTCATGCTTAGGTAAGCACGATGGAAATTCCTTTAAAGTGAAGTTACATTCATAGAAGTGTTATTTTGAGGAAACAATGCTTTTAGCCAGAGAAAATATTTTTCTAACTTTCTTACATTCTCTGACTCCAT
This sequence comes from Cabassous unicinctus, assembly GCA_029593785.1. NCBI lineage: Eukaryota > Metazoa > Chordata > Mammalia > Cingulata > Chlamyphoridae > Cabassous > Cabassous unicinctus. The sequence continues at coordinate 23,200 of JAQZBX010004001.1, forward strand.
CTTAAGTGTGTACAGTTCTGGAAGTGGACATAAGTTCACTCACAAGACTTTTGTTATGTGGTTCTTTCTGCTTCTTAATGTCCTGTGCTTCTTCATAGTTTGTAGGGTGCAGCAAAAGCAGTGCTCAGTGGGAAATTTATAGTATTGAATTCATTGATTAGAAAAGTGGAAAGATCCAATATCAATCTTCTAAGCATCCAATTTGGGAAGCACAATAATATCTCCTTTTTATTTGTTCTATCATTCATGGCTCTTCTTGCTTCAAATGAGCATCACATCCAATTTGGTGTCGTCATACCGAGGAAATGGGGAAGTGAAATAGCACTTGATTTATGATGGGGACCAAACAACACCCCACAAATCAACCATGGAACCCTGAGGCTTCTGAAGTATAAGAAAGATGCAGCTTCCAAAGATACATGAATAAGTTGGCCCCACAAAAAAGGCCAAAATGGCAACCCAGGAAATCCTGAATACTTTGTCTTAGACAGACAATTTTTGTTCAATATTTGTTTTTTCTTCCATGTACTTGGATGAGATGCACTATTTAATATTCTTCATAGTTTACCAGGGAAATTATACCATTCTTGCTTGCCTGTCCTAATCTGCACATATTATTTTTTATTGATGGGCCAAATAATATATTTTAAAACATTATGTATCCTGTATTATTCAGCCAAAGGTGTGCTGATGCAAAATACGAGAAATCTGTTGGTCTTTATAAAAGGTATTTATTTGGGGTAGAAGCTTACAGATACCAGGCCATAAAGCATAAATTTCTTCCTTCACCAAAGTTGGTTACCCCTGTCTTGTAGCAAGACAGCTGCCGACATTCGCCAGGGTTCAGGCTTCATGGTTCCTCTCTTCCCAGGACTGCAATTCTCTCTGGGCTCAGCTCCTCTGTTTCCTCCACAAGGTCAGCTGTAGGCTATGAGGATCTCAAAGCTTTGCCTCTCTCCACAAGGTCAGCTGTGAAATGTCAGGTGAATGGCTTGTCTCTTTTCCCTGGGTCCTTCTCTCCTTGCTCATCAGAACTCCAACATGAAAAGCTACTCCAACTCTGTCCTTTGCCATGTCTTTTTATGTTTGAGCCCCACCCACTAAGTGGCAGGGCTCAACGCCCTACCAACTGTGGCCCAGTCAATGCCCTTATCATAACTTAATCATGCCCAGATTAACAGACCAGTTTACAATCATACCGCATATGTCATTTTGGAATTCATAATGATATCAAACTGCTACATATACATTTACCCATCTTATGCTATATATTGTTTTATGGTGTGTTTTAACACTTTATTCATGTCCTAAGCCACGGATAACATTATTACTTTTCCATTCAGTAGTCTTTCATATATACGGATTTAATTAACAGATATTGTTCTTCAATCCATCCTGAATCTTGAAAGTCCTGAAATTATTTCCTTTCTGCCTGAAGAATATTCTCTTGCATTTCTTTTAAAGTGAGTTGCTGCTTGCAAACTTTATTAGTTTTTACTCATCTTTAAAAGTATTTCTTTCACTTCTTAGTGAAGGTTTGAGATAAATTAAATCTTAGGCCCTCTAGGATCACCACTGCTCTTGAGAGTAACCTTAGAATCGAATTCCTCCATTCTGTTGTAAATGTAATCAGCTCTTTGGAGAAGAAGTTAGGAGCTTTCAGTTTTACAGTTTGCTTCCTGCTACCCCAACCCCCAGGTAAATTCTGTGCACTCTGGCTCTGGGGATGGGAATAATGGCACACCTGTCTCAGTTGCAGATCTGATTTTGGAGCTAAGATTTGGTGGAGAAAGCACAGTATATTGAGTTCTTCTTGTGTTCATTCTAGGGATGTGTGCAATGGTGGTCAGACCACATTTTGCTCAGTGATGCCCACACCCAAAGCACAGTCACTGCTTCATGAGTTCCCATTTCCCCTAGACCAAGTAACCCCTCCTGACCCCACAACCTGCATTAATGCCCTTGTTTCAGTCTTGTGTGGACCCTGGAAATGTATATTCTTACTAACCCATTGCTGTGTATGTAAGCCTTTTATATGTAGGCTATTTTGATTAGATTTAGATAAGGATCTTTCAATTGAGTCATGTTTGTTAGATTGCTTTAGTTTAGTTAAGGGCCTCTGATTAGATTTCAGGCACCAGGATGGAACACAATCATTGTGCTAAAGTCCCACATACACACAACAAACAGAGAAAGAGTGCTGCCATGTTTACCCTGCCATGTGGGAGAAGTCTCCAGGATCTCCTACAGCTGTGGAGAGACACAGAAACCATGAGAGGCTGAGGGAGAGCCAGAGGCTGCAGTCTTGGAGCAGCTTGAATCTGAAGACCTCTAGGCCAGAGAAGGGAGAGGTGTGAGCAAATGTGACTGATGGCCCACTGCTGAGCTAAGGGAGAAAGTGAGTTTGAGGAGAAGGCAGAGAGAGACAGGCAGGCACAACACTTTGCATTGGCAGGAGTCCAGCAGCAGCTTGCCCTTGTTAAGACAGTATTTTGGAAGATGCCTTGATTTGGACATTTTCCCATAATCAGAACTGTAAGCTTTAATGTTAATAATTTCCAAAAAAACCCCTCCTCATTCTGGTATTTTGCATTGGCAGCACTTGGCAAACTGAAACAGCTAGAGACACTTTGTTGGAGCACTGCCTTGTTCCCAAATGGCAGTGTGATGCTACTGCCCAGTGAATTCATGTGTAAACTCTGGGTGTCACCAGACTAGGTGGGAATGACTACTGGTAAGACAGAGGGGGAAGATCTCTTGGCCAGCAAGGCTTACAAGACAGGGAGTCAGGCAGGAGAGTCACATGGTTTGGGGACTAGTATAAAGTCACAGATGCCCCAGTATGATGTAACTGCCTCAGGCAGGGGTTGGCCAGGTGGATAGGGGCCGATAAATTCATGGGACCTGGGGTCTGGTACAGCAGAGGAGTCAGGGCACAGAGAGGAGACTTCCTGCTCCTGCTCATTTTGCCCTTTTCTTCTTCCCTTGGCCTCCAGCCTTGACCTTCTGAGGATGCTGCTCTTAGTGTAACCCTCCTGGGTCTCAGGCACAGCCCCAGGCCTCCTGCTCCCAGTTCTACATTCAACTTCTCCAATCTTGGGGGCAGCTAAAGAAAGAACAATGCCAAGATGAAACCTGTTGGTGTCAGGAAGAAAATGTCAAAATTCATATTATAACATTCACTACAGCAATAATATCACCAGAATGAGCAACATTAGGCCAGTGGCCTTAAGAAATAGTGCAAGAATCCCAGATAGTCCAGGGCCCTAGGGCTGACAAGAATAGAAGTGAGGTTGTGAGATTGTACAATGCTTGCAGAAATCCTCAGAGGGTGCATATGCCAGATATTTCTCAGACTAGTTAAAGATCAAATTTCCAACACATTTTCAGCATTGTTGAAAATGTTGCCAGCCTCTTCAATTTCAGAACAGAATGGAGGGGTTGGATGGGAAGAAGCTGATGAGCAACTGAAGAAGTTGGAATGTAACAAGTGTTCACAGAAGTTCCCCCAAACCAGAGAGGGAATGTTCTGTTTGGGAACCAAACTCTCAGAGCCCCAATGAAAACCATCATCATAGGTTCTGGATCGACAGAGGAGGACAGGGAGAAAGGCCTGCTCAGCACTCACAGCCTCAGTTGGTGATGTGAGTCACTCTAGCGGGTTTTCACTGGGGAGTAAGCAGCAGGAAGTCCATCTTCTCCTGTTGTGCTAACAGACTTTCAACTGGACACATGGAGAGAGCACTGTGGCCATCAGACAGACACATCCATGGTACTCATTCTCTGCGCTCACTCTTGCTGAGGGAGGCCTCCACCTGTCCTGGCAGCTGGGGAGGGTGCCAAGGGGAGTGAGCACTTTTCCTTTTTGGGTGACTGTATTTGCCAAGTGTCAGGGGATGTGCCCCCCCAGTAATGTCACAGATACACATCAATATCTGCAAATCAACCACTTTGTTTGATTTCATTGTGTACTATTTTCATAATTTCTTTTAAATTATAACCAAATTTTCCATGCAAAGAGTAGAAAAATGATTTATGTCTGTTATGGCAAACAGCAAATTCCTTCTCTAGCCTCAACCCCCATAACACCTTCCTCAGAATTACCTGATTGGCAGATTATTTTGGGTATACATTTCTGTTTGTAAATACATGCATTCTCTAGTTTCATCTATCCCTCACCCTATCACCTATGAGAAAAATCTTGGAGTACAGCTAAAGAATATAAATAAGTTTTATAACTTCTTATAATACTTGAGATTAGATGTATATCAACTAATTATGAAAGGATTATTTCTGATTTAAAACAATAAGGAAAATTTGAGTGAAGTAGAATGCAGACCACTGTAGTTCAGTTGCTGTAAAAGTTGAATCCATATCAGAATCAGGTGAAGAATCTGAAAAAATAGAAATGGTTGGGTGCCTGAAAAACAAATGCTACAATAATGGGCAGCATTCTTTAAAAAAATGGTAGTTTTATAAATGCTTACTCAGAATGCAATGGTTTGAAGAACCACTGAAAACAACCAGGATAATTTGAAATAAGTGGAAAGCCCATTTTTACATAAACTAGGAGAAATCTCAAGTTCTGATGCATAAATTAGTGGTAATATATTGAACCCAGATGAGTGTGGAAGAAGATGTGGGAGGAGCAGATCACAGAAGAAACTGCAAGTGCACTTTTCCAAGAGGAGAAAGACATCCTGAATGGCACAGTCACAGCCGCTTCCCTAAAAGAATGACAGCAAGTTGCACAGACTTGAAGTGGAGATTTGTTGGAGATTAACATTCATTACATTCACAGGACTTCTCTCCAGTATGAATGTTGTCATGTTTAAAGAGATTCAGCCTCTGGCTGAAGGCTATTCCACATTCCTTACATATATAGGGTTTCCTTACACTATTAATTTTCTCATTGTCAGTGAGATATCATTTCCTACTGAAGGCTTTCCTACATTCCATGCATATATAGGGTTTCTCTCCAGTTTGTATTCTCTGGTGTGTAATAAGGCTTGATTTCTGAATGAAAGCTTTCCTACATCCATTGCATTCACAGGTTTTCACTCCAGTATATATTCTCAGATGGTTAATGAGGTTTTCCTTTCGGTTGAAGGCTTTTCCACTTTCATTGCATATATAGGGTTTTCTCTAGAATGAATGCTCTGATGTTTAATGAACAATTGCGTTTGGCTGCAAGCTTTTCTGCATTCCTTACATTCGTTGTGTTTCTTTCCACTATGAATTTTTTTCATGTTCTGTGAGATATGATTTGTACCTAAAGGTTTTTCACATGCCTTACATGCAAAGAGTATCTTTGCTATAGGAAATCTCCTGTATCTGCGATTTGACATTTGAATACAACACTCCAACATATATATTATTTCTCTTCAGTAAGAATTTTCTGATTAATAAAGAGGTTTTCTGTCAGGTTGAAAACTTTTCCACTTGTAGTACAGTTCCTTGCATGTTCCCCTATATGGCTGATAAATGAGGAGTAAAAACTAACTGTAAAGAGCAGACTACATACAGGACACCCATATGGTTTCTCACTAGTTTGAATTTTCTCATATTCCATAAGGTTTTGTTTCAGATGGAAGCATTCCCATGTTCATTACAATAGTATCCAATGTATGAAGATTTCATGCTCAATGAGATTTAATGCCTGGCTAAAGGATTTCCAATATTCCTTTCATATGCAGGGTTTTCCTTCTGGAGGTTTCTTTGATATGACTCTAGCTTTCCCAAATTCATGAAATCCCAAATGGTTTCCCTGAATGATTAATTCTCAGATATCTCATGAGGTTGAATTTCCAAGAAAATTTCACACTCATTATACTTAAAGTGGCGGACTACAATGTGGGGCAAACTGGCAAAACTCACTGTCTTCCTTCTTTTTTCCTTAGATAGATTCCTCCATGCTTATGTAAGCATGATGCAAATTCCTTCAAAGTGAAGTTACATTCACAGAATTTTTATTTTGAGGAAACAATGCTTGGTGTCAGAGAGAATATTTTCCCAACTTTCTTACATTCCCTGCCTTCATCTAAAGACTGTACTGTGGCAGAAGTGGATATAGCTTCATTCACAAGACTTTTGTTATATGGTTCTTTTTGATTCTTAATGTCCTATGCTTTTTCATAGTTGTGGGGTGCAGCAAAGGCAGTGCTTAGAGGGAAATTATAGCATTGAATTCATTCATTAGAAAATAGGAAGGATCCAATATCAATCATCTAAGTGTACATTTGGGAAGCACAACAATATCTCCTTTTTATTTGTTCTATCATTCATGGATCTTTTGCTTCAAATGAACAGCACATCCAGTTTTGTGACTTCATAGCTAGGAAATGGGGAAGGGATACAGCACTCAATTTATGATGGGGACAAAACAACACCCCATAAATAAACCCTGGAAAACTGAGGCTTCTGAAGGATAAGAAACATACAGCTTACAAAGAGGCACAAGTAAGGTGGCCCCAGAACAAAGGCCAAAATGGCAACCCATGAAATCCTGAATACTTTGTCTTGGACTGATTATTTTTGTTCAATTTTTTTTCTTCTCTGTATTTGGATGAGATTCACTATTTAATATTCTTTAAAGTTTACTGGGGAAATTATAACATTCTTGCTTACCTGTCCAAATCTGCACTTATTATTTGTTATTGACTGGCCAAAAAATTGTATTTTTAAACATTATATATTTTGTATTAGTTAGCCATAAGGGTGCTGATGCAAAATACCAGAAATCTGTTGGTCTTTATACAGGGTATTTATTTGGGGTAGAACCTTACAGATACCAGGCCATAAAGCATAAGTTTCTTCCTTCACCAAATCTGTTACCCCTGTCTTGTAGCAAGACAGCTGCCGACATTTGTCAGGGTTCAGGCTTCTTGGGTTCCTCTCTTCCCTGGGTTGCATTTCTCTCTAGGCTCACCTCCACTGTTTCCTCCACAAGGTCATCTGTAGACTATGAGGCTCTCTTAGCTTTGCTTCTCTCCACAATGCCAGCTGTGAACTGTCAGGTGTATGACTTCTCTCTTTTTCCTGGGGCCTTCTGTGCTTGCTCATCAGAACTCCAACATCAGAAACGACTCCAGCTCTGTCCTTTGCCATGTCATTTTATGTTTGAGAACCTGCCCACCGAGGAGCAGGCCACAATGCCCTATGGACTGCGGCCCAGTCAATGCCGTTATGATAAGTGAATCATGCCGAGATTAACAGAGCAGTTTACAAGCATAATCCAATATCTATTTTTGGAATTCATAAAGATGTCAAACTGCTACATATCTATTTACACATCTTATGCTATATATTATTTTATGATATATTTTAACACTTTATTCATGTCCTAGGTCATGGATATCATTATTAATTTACCCATTCAATAGTCATTAAATATATGAATTTAATTAACTGATATTGTTTTTCAATCTATCCTGAATCTTGGACCATCTGCCTCTGAGATTATTTTCTTTCTGACTGAAGAATTTTCTTTTGCATTTCTTTTAAAGTGAGTTGCTGCTAACAAACTTTATTAGATTTTACTCATCTTTAAATGTTTTTATTTCACTTCTTTCTGAAAGATTGAGATTAATTAAATCTTAGGCCCTCCAAGATCTCCACTGCTTTTGAGAGCACCCTTAGATTTGAATTTCTACATTCTGTTGTAAATGTAATTGTTTCTTTGGAGAAGAAATTAGGGGCTTTCAGTTTTACTGCCTGCTACCTTGGCCACCACTGCCCAGGCAAAATCTGTGTGCTCTGGCTCTGGGGATGGGAATAATGGAACACCTCTCTGAGTTACATGCCTGATTTTGGAGCTAAGATTTTGTGGAGCAAACACAGTATATTGAGTTCTTCTTGGGAACATTTTAGGGATAAGTGCAATTGTGGTCAGCAACACATTTTGCTCAATGATGGCAACATCCAAAATACAGCCACTGCTTCGTGAGTTCCCATTTCTCCCAGGCTTAGAAGACCCCTCCTGATCCCTGTGCCCTGTGTTAATACCCTCATTTAATTCTTGTGAGGACCCCAGAAAATTATGTTCTTACTAACCCACTGCTGTGTGTAAGCATTTTGTATGTATGACATTTTATTTAGATTCAGATAAGGGACCTTTCAATTCGTTCACTTTTTGTTAGATTGCATTACTTTAGTTAAGGGCCTCTGATTAGATTTCAGGCACCAGGATGGAACCCAATCATTGTGCTGAAGTCCTACATACATTGAAGACACAGAGAAAGAGTGCTGCCATGTTTACCCTGCCATGTGGGAGAGGGTCCCAGGATCTACTATAGCTATGGAGAGACACAGAAACCCAGAGAGGCTGAGGGAGAGGGCTGAGGCTGGTGCCTTGGAGCAGCTTAAAGCTGAAGAACTCTAGGCCAGAAGAGAAGAGAGAGATGTGAGCAAATGTGTCTGATGCCCCAGTGCTGAGCTAAGGGAGAAAGTGAGTTTGAGGAGAAGGCAGAGAGAGAGACAGGCAGGCTCAACATTTTGCCTTGGCTGGAGTCCAGCCACTGCTGACCCTTGTTAAGACAGCATTATTGATGATGCCTTGATTTGAACATTTTCACAGCCTCAGAACTGTGAGCTTTAACCCTAATAAATTTCAATGAAAGCAACTTATATCTCATATTTGGCATTGGCAACACTTGGCAAACTCAAACAGCTAGGGACACAGGGTGGGAGGGCTTTCCTGTTCCCAAATGGCAGTGTGATGCTGCTGCTAAGAGAATTCACCTGTAAACTTGGGTGTCCCAAGCCTTGGTGGGAATTAGTACTGGTAATATGGATGGGGATGTGCTCTTGGCCAGCAAGGCCTGCAAGACAGGGAGTCATGCAGGAGAGTCACATGGTTTTGGGACTAGTATAAAGTCACAGATGCCCCAGTATGATGTACCTGCCCCAGGCAGGGGTTGGCCAGGAAGGCACAGGCAGATAAAAGCATGGGTCCTGGGTCTGGTGCATCAGAGGTGTCAGGGCACAGAGAGGAGACTCCCTGCTCCTGCTCCTTTTGCCATTCCCTGCTTCCCTTGGCCTCCAGCATTGACCCCTGAGGAGGCTGCTCTTACACTACCCCTCCCGGGTATCAGGCACAGACTCAGGTGTCCTGCTTCCAGTTCTACATTCACATTCTGCAATCTTGGGGGAGCTAAAGAAAGAGCAATACCAAGATGAATCCTGTTGGTGTCAGGAAGGAATGTCAAAATTCACATTACAGCATTGGCTACAGGAATAACATCACCAGAATTTGCACCATTATGCCCGACCCTAATAAATATCATGGAAATCCCACAAATGCCTGGGACTTAGGGCTGACAAGATAAGAAGTGAAATTGTGAGATAGTGCAGTTTGCAGAAAACCTCAGAGGGTACAGATGCCAGGTATTTCTCAGACAAATATTAAATTTTCAACACATTTTTAACAGTGTTGAAAATGATGCAGATTTTTCCATCCCACAAGAGAACAGTGGGGTTGGATGGGAAGAAGCTGAGAAACAACTGAAAAAGCTGGAATGAAACACGTGTTCACTGCAGTTCCACAAGCCAGAAAGGGAATGTCCTGTTCGGGAACCAATCTCTCACAGCCCCAATGAAAACCATCATCATAAGTTCTGGATCCAGAAAGGAGGAGAGGGAGAAAACCCTGCTCAGCACTGAGAGCCTCAATTATTAATGTGAGTCAATCAAGTGGGTCTCCACAGGGGAATAAGAAGCAGGAAGTCCTTCTTCTCCTGTTGTGCTAACAGCCCTGTAACTGGATACATTTAGAGAGCAGTCTGGCCTTCATATGTTCATGTCCATGCTCCTGGTGCTCTGTACTCACTCTTGCTGAGGAAGGCCTCCACCCATCCAAGCAGCTGGGGAGGGGCTTGAAGGGATTGAGCACTTTGCTTTATGGGCCACTGTATTTGCAAAGTGTGAGGGGAAGTGCTCCCCAGTTATGTTGCAGATAAAAATGAATACATTCAAATCAACCACTTTGTATGATTTCATTGTGTACTATTTTCATTATTTCCTTTAAATTATAACCAAATTAACCATACAAAGACTATAAAAATAATTTTTGTCTGTTATAGCAAACAGCAAAATTCCTTCTCTAGCCACAACACCCATTTCTCCTTCCTCAGAATTATCTGCATTGGCAGATTCTTTTGGGTACACATTTCTGTTTTTAAATACTTGCATTCTCTAGTTTCATCCATCCCACAGCCTATCACGTATGAGAAAACTATTGGAATACAACTTAAGAATACAAATAAATTTTCTAACTTCTTAAAAATACATTAGATTAGAAATATAACATCTAATGATGAAAGGATCATTTTTGATTTCAAATAATATGGAAAACTGGAGTTAAGTAGAAAGCAGGCCACTGTAGTTCAGTGGCTATAAATTTGAATCCACATGAGAATCAGGTGAAGAATCTGAAAAATATAAATGTTTGAGGTGCCTTATAAGAAAATGCTACAATAATGGGCAGAATTATATTTATAATGGTAATTTTTAAACGTCTTACTCAGAATGTAATGAATTAAATACCAGTGAAAACAACCAGGATCATTTGAGATAAGTGGAAAGCCCAACTTTTAATATAGTAAGAGAAATCTCGAGTTCTGATGCATAAATTAGTGGTAACAAATTGAACACAGATGAGTGTGGAAGAAGATGTGGGAGGAGAAGATGTCAGAAGAAACTGCAAGTGCCCTTTTCCAAGAGGAGAAAGACATCCTGAATTGCACAGTCACAGCCATTTCCTTAAAATATTGGCAACAATTTGCACAGACAGGAGGTGGAGATTCTTTGGAGTCTCACATTCATTACATTCCCAGGGTTGCTCTCAAGTATAAATGTTGTAATTTTTAATGGGATACTGCCTGTGGCTGAAGTCTATTCCACTTTCCTTACATGTATAGAGTTCCA
>JAQZBX010004001.1:34222-62582 GCA_029593785.1 Cabassous unicinctus
AAGGCTTTCCACATTCCTCACATATATAGGGTTTCTCTCCAGTTGCTCTTCTCTGGTGGGCAATGAGGCTTGATTTCTGAATGAAAGCTTTCCCACATCCATCACATTCATATGGTTTGTCTCCAGCATGTATTCTCAGATGGTTAATGAGGTTTTCCTTCTGGTTGAAGGCTTTTCCACATTCATTGCCTTTATAGGGGTTTTCTCCAGAATGAATGCTCTGATGATTAATGAAGTATTGCTTTTGGCTGAAGGCTTCTCTGCATTATTTATATTCATTTTGTTTCTCTCCACTATGAGTTTTTTCATGAACTCTGAGATATGATTTGTACCTAAATGCCTTTTCACATGCTTACATGCTTAGGGTATCTTTGCAGTAGGAAATCTCTTGTATCTGAGATTTGACATTTGAATTAAAGCTCTCCCACATATATATTACTTCTCTTCAGTAAGAATTTTCTGATGAATAAAGAGGTTTTCTGTCAGGTTGAAAACATTCCCACATGTATTTCATTTCTATGCTTGTTCCCCTGTGTGGCTTTTAAATTGAGGAGTAAAATATGACTGTAAATAGCAGACTACATTCAGGACAATCATATGGTTTCCTACTAGATTGCATTTTCTCATATTCTTGAGGTTTTGTTTCAAATGGAAGCATTCCATGTTCACTACAATACTAAGTAATGTATGAATATTTCATGCTCAATGAGACTTAATGCCTGGCTGAAAGATTTCCAATATTCCTTAACAGGGTTTTACTCCTGCATGTTTCTCTAATGTGTCTCTAGTTTTCCCAAATTCATGAAATCCCAAATGTTTTCTATGAAGGATTAATTCTCAGGTAATCTCGTGAGTTTGAGTTACCAAAAAAACTTCACACTCATTTCACATAAAGGGGAGGACTACCATGTGAGGCAAAAAAGGCAAAACTCATTGTCTTTATTCTTTTTTCCTTACATAGATACTCTCATGCTTAGGTAAGCATGAAGCAAATTCCTTTAAAGTGAAGTTACAGTCATAGAAGTATTATTTTGATGAATCAATGCTTGCAGTCAGAGAAAATATTTTCCCAAATTTCTTACATTCTCTGCCTTCGTCTTCAGTCTGTACTGTTGTGGAAGTGCCTTAGCTTCACTCAAAAGCCTTTTGTTATGTGGTTCTTCCTCCTTCTTGATGTCCTATGCTTCTTCATAGTTTGTGGGGTGTATCAAAATTAGTGCTTAGAGGGAAATTTAAAGCACTGAATGCATTCATTAGAAAAGAGAAAAGATCAAATATCAATCATCTAAACATCCAACTTGGGAAGTGCAACAATATATCCTTTTTATTTGTTCTATCATTCATGGTGCCTCTTGCTTCAAATGAGCATCACCTCCTGTTGGGTGACTTCATAACTAGGAAATGGGGAAGTGATACAGCACTTGATTTATGATGGGGACAAAACAACACCCTATAAATCAACCCTGGAACCTCCAGGATTCTGAAGGTTAAGAAAGGTGCAGTTTCCAAAGATGCACGAGTAGAGTGGACCCAGAACAAATGCCAAAATGGCAACTGAGGAAACCCTGAATACTTTCTCTTGGACTGATTATTTGTCTTCATTTTTTTCTTCTTCTTTGTATTTGGATGAGATGCAATATTTAAAATTCTTTAGAGTTTACTGGGAAAATATATAACATTTTGGCTTGCCTTTTCAAATCTGCACATATTATTTCTTATTGAATTGCCAAATACTGTATTTTCACACATTTTATATCCTATATTAGTCAGCCAAAGGGGTGCTGAGACATAACACCTGAAATCTGTTGGTCTTTATAAAGGGTATTTATTTGGGGTAGAAGCTTACAGTTACCAGGCCATAAAGCATAATTTTGTTCCTTCACCATAGTCTGTTACCCTGCCTTGGAGCAAAACAACTGCTGTCATTTGCCAGGGTTCAGGCTTCTTGGGTTCCTTCCTTACCAGGGCAGCATTACTCTCTGGGCTCAGCTCCTCTCATTCCTCCACAAGGACAGCTGCAGAGTATGAGGCTCTCTAAGCTTTGCCTCTCTCCACAAGGTCAGCTGTGAACTGTCAGGCAAATGGCTTGTGTCTTTTCCCCAGGGCCCTCTGTCCTGTCTCATCAGAACTCCAACATCAAAAACTACTCCAAGTCTGTCTGTTGCCATGTCTTTTTATATTTGAGACCCCACCTAACAAGTGGCATGGCTCAATGCCCTTCCCACTGTGGCCCAGTCAAATCCTTTGTTATAAGTTAATCATGACCAGATTAACAGCCCTGTTTACATGCATAATCCCATATCTCTTTTTCAAATTCATAATAATATGAAACTGCTACATATCCATTTAGTCATTTTATTGTATATACTATTTTATGGTTTGTTTTAACACTTTATTGATGTCCTAGGCCACGTATATCATTAATACTTTATCCATTCAATTGTCATTTAGATATATGAACTTATTTAACAGATATTTTTCTTCAATCCATCCTGCATCTTGAACCTTCTGAGATTATTTTCTTTCTGACTGAAGATTATTCTTTTACATTTCTTTTAAAGTGAGTTGCTGCTAGCAAACTTTATTAGTTTTTACTCATCTGTTAAAGTATTTCTTTCACTTCTTCCTGAAGGATTGAGATGAATTAAATCTCAGGCCCTCTAGCATATCCAAGCCTTTGAAAGCACCCTTAGGGTTGCATTTCTCCATTCTGTTGTAAATGTAATCTGTTCTTTGTAGAAGAAATTAGGGTCCTTCAGTTTTACAGCCTGATTCCTGCCCCCACCCAACCCACAGGCAAAATCTGTGCTCTGGTTCTGGGGTTAGGAATAATGGCACACCTCTCTGAGTTACACACTTGATTTTGGATCTAACATTTAGTGGAGAAAGCACATTATATTTAGTTCTCCTTGGGTATATTCTAGGGGTCAGTGCAATGGTGGTCAGCACGTTATTTTGTTCAATAATGGCCACGCCCAAAATGCAGCCACTGCTTCATGATTTCCCATTTTTCCGAGACTTAGGAGACCCTTCCTGATCCCTGTGCCCTGGGTTAATGCCTTCATTTGAGTCTTGTGATGACCCCGGGAAAGGATGTTCTTACTAACCCATTGCTGTGTGGGTAAGCCTTTTGTATTTAGGACATTTTAGTTAGATTCAGATAAGGGACATTTTGTTTAGGTGACATTTTGTTAGACTGCTTTAGTTTAGTTAAGGGCATCTGATTAGATTTCAGGCACCAGGATGGACCACAATCATTGGGCTGAAGTCCTACATATGAGGAACACACAGAGAAAGAGTACTGCCATGTTTACCCTGCCATGTGGGAAAGGGATTCAGGATCTCCTAGAGCTTTGGAGAGACACAGAATCCCTGAGAGGCTGAGGGAGAGGCCACAGGATGGAATCTTGGAGCAGTTTGAAGCTGAAGCCATGCAGGACAGATGAGAAAGGAAAAGTGTGAACAATTGTGTCTCATGGCCAACTGCTGAGATCAGGGAGAAAGTGCATTTGGAGGAGAAGGCAGAGAGAGACATGCAGGCCCAACATTTTGCCTTGGCAGGAGACCAGCAGCAGCTGACCCTTGTGATGACAGGATTTTTGTGGATGCCTTGATTTGGACATTTTCTCAGCCTCAGAACTGTAAGCTTTAATGCTAATAAATTCCAGAAAAAGCCAACCTTTTTTTGGTATTTTGCATTGGCAGTGCTTGGCAAACTCAAATAGTTAGGGACACAGGTTTGGGGCACTGTCCTGTTCCCAAATGGCAGTGTGATGCTGCTGCCCAGTGAATTCATCTGTAAACTCTGGTAGTCTCCAGACTAGGCTGGAATGAGTACTGGTAAGATGGAGTGGGAAGTGCTCTTGGCCAGCAAGTCCTGCAAAACAGGCAGTCATGCGGGAGATTATCATGGATGGAGAATAGTGTCAAGTCTCAGATGCCCCAGTATGATGTACCTGCCTCAAGCAGGGGTTGGCCAGGTGGGTAGAGGAAGATAAATGCATGGAATCTGGAGTCTGGTGCAGCAGAGCAGTCAGGGCACAGCGGGGAGACTTCCTGCTCCTGCTCCTTTTGCCCTTACATCCTTTCCTTGGCCTCCAGCCTTGACTCTCTGAGTAGGCTGCCTTTAATGTAACCCCCTGGGTCTGAGGCACAAACACAGGTCTCCTGTTTCTGGTTCTACATTCATCTTCACCAATCTTGGGGCAGTTAAATAAAGAGCAATGCCAAGATGAAGCCTTTTGGTGTCAGGAAGGAAATGTCAAAATTTACATTACAGCATTGGCTACAGCAATAACATCACCAGAATGAGCAATATTATGCCAGTGATCCTAAGAAATAGAATGGTAATCCCAGAATGTCCTGGGACCTAGGGCTTACAAGAATACAAGTGATGTTGTGAGATAATGCAATGTTTGCAGAAAACTTTAGAGGTTGCAGATGTCAGATATTTCTCAGACTTATTAAATATTAAGTTTTCAACACATTTTTAGCAGTGTTGAAAATGATGGAGGCCTTTTCAATCCCAGAAGAGAAAGGAGGTTTTCGATGGGAACATTCTTGAAGAACAACTGAAGAAGCTGGAATATAACTCTTGTTCACTGCAGTTCCCCCAATCCAGAGAGGGAATGTCTTTTTGGAAATAAAACTCTTAGAGCCCCAATGAAAACCAGCATCATAGATTCTGGATCCACAAAGGAGGACCAGGACAAAGGTGTGCTCAGCACTCATAGCCTCAGTTAGTGATGTGAATCACTCTACGGGGCCTTCACTGGGGAGAAAGCAGCAGGAAGTCTGTCTTCTCCTGGGGTGCTAACAGCCTTCTAACCACATACGTGTAGAGAGCAGTGTGGCCTTCAGACAGTTGTGTCCATTCTCCTAGTGGTCCATGTTCAGTCTGCTGAGGGAGGCCTCCACCAGTCCAGGCAGCTGGGGAGGGGGCCAAGGGGAGTGTGCACTTTTCCTATATGGGTGACTATATTTGAAGAGGTTGAGGGGAAGTCCCTCCCACAGTAATGTTGCAGATACAAATCAATATCTTCAAATCAACCACTTTGCATGATTTCATTGTGTACTCTTCATAATTTGTGTTAAATTATAACCAAATTTTCTGTGCAAAGGGTATAAAAATAATTTATGTCTGTTATGGCAAACAGCAAAATTCCTTCTCTAGCCTCAGCACCCATTCCTCCTTCCTCAGAATTATCTCCATTGGCAGATTCTTTTGGGTACACTTTTCTGTTTGTATGTTCATACATTCTCTAGTTTCATCCATCCCAAACCCTAACATATATGAGCAAAATATTGGAGTATAACTTAAGAATATAAATAAATTTTCTAACTTCTTAAAATACTTGAGATTAGAAGTATATCATCTAATTATGAAAGGATCTTTTCTAATTTAAAATAAGAAGGAAAATTGGAGTTAAGTTGAAAGCAGGCCACATAGATCATTGGCTGATATACTTGAATACACATCAAAATCAGGAGAAGAATCTGAATAAAGATCAATGTTTGGGGTGGCTTATAAGAAAATGCTACAATAATGGGCAGCATTATTTTTAAAATGGTAATTTTTTAAATGCTTACCCAGAATGTAATGGATTGAAGAAACAGTGAAAACAACAAGGATAACTTGAAATAAGTGGAAAGCCCATCTTTACATAAACTAAGAGAAATCTCGATTTCTGATGCACAAATTAATGGTAACAAATTGAACACAGATGAGTGTGGAAGATGTGGGAGAAACACATCACATAACACTGCAAGTGCACTTTTCCAAGAGGAGAAAGACATCCTGAATTGCACAGTCACAGCCTATTCCTTAAAATATTTGCAACAAGTTGCACAGACAGGAGGTGGAGATTCTTTGGGGATTCACTTTCATTACATTCACAGGGTTTCTCTCAAGTATGAATGTTGTAATGTTTAATGAGATACTGCCTCTGGCTGAAGGCTATTCCACATTGCTTACATATATAGGGTTTCCCTCCACTATGAATTTTCTCATGGTCAGTGAGATTTCAATTTCTCCTGAAGGCATTCCTACATTCCTTACATATATTAGGGTTTCTCTCCAGTAAGTCTTTTCTTGTGTGCAATGAGACTTGATTTCTGAAAGAAAGCTTTCACACATCCATCACATTCATAGGGTTCCTCTCCAGCATGTATTCTCAGATGGTTAATGAGGTTTTCTTTCTGGTTGAAGGCTTTTCCACATTCATTGCCTATATAGGGTTTTTCTCTAGAATGAATGCTCTTATGTCTTATGAACCATTGCTTTTGGCTGAAGGCTTCTCTGTATTCTTTACATTCATTTTGTTGCTGTCCCTGATGAGTCTTTTTCATGTTCCCTGAGATATGATTTTTACCTAAAGGCTTTTCCACACGACTTACATGCATAAGGTTTCTTTGCAGTAAGAAATCTCTTGTATCTGAGATTTGACATTTGAGTTAAAGCTCTCCCACATATATGTGATTTCTCTTCAGTAAGAATTTTCTGATGAATATAGAGGTTTTCTCTCAGATTGAATACTTTCCCACATGTACTTCATTTCTAAGCTTGTTCCCCTGTATGGCTTTTAAAATGATGGATAAAAAATGACTGTAAAAAACAGACTACATTCAGGACACTCATGTAGTTTCTCTCTAGTTTGAATTTTCTCATATTCCATGAGGTTTTGTTTCAGATGGAAGCATTCCCATGTTCATTACAATAGAAACTAATGTATGAATATTTCATGCTCAATTAGAGTTAATGCCTGGCTGAAGGATATCCAGTATTCCTTACATACACAAGCTTTTACACCTGCATGTTTCTTTGATGTGATTCTAGCTATCCCAAATTCATGAAATCCCAAATGGGTTCTCCAGAGGATTAATTCTCATGTATCTCATGAGTTGAATTTCCAAAAAATCCTCACATTCATTACACTTAAACGGGAGGACTACCATGTAGCACAAACTGGCAATACTCATTGTCTTCCTTCTTTTTTCCTTACATAGATAACCTCATGCTTAGGTAAGTATGATACAAATTCCTTCAAAGTGAATTTACATTCATAGAAGTGTTATTTTGAGGAAACAATGCTTGCAGTAAAGGAAAAGATTTTCCTAGCTTTGTTACATTCTCTGCCTTCATCTTTAGTCTGTATTGTTGCAGTAGTGGGTATAGCTTCACTCACAAGCTTATTGCCATGTGTTTTTTTTGCTCCTTAATGTCCCACGTTTCTTCATAGTTTGTGGGATGCAGCCAAAGCAGTGTTTAGAGGCAAATTTATAGCATTGAATGCGTTCATTAGAAAAGAGGAATAACCAATATCAATCATCTAAGTGTACAACTTGAGAACTGCAACAATATCACCTTTTTATTTGTTCTATCTGTCACGCTTCTTCTTGCTGCAAATGAGCATCACATCCATTTTGGTGACTTCATAACTAGGAAATGGGGAAGTGATACAGCACGTGATTTATGATAGGGACAAAACAACACCCCATAAATCAACCCTATAACCCTCAGGCTTCTGAAGTATAAGAAAGGTGCAGCTTCCAAAGATGCATGAACAAGGGGTCCCCAGTACAAGGGCCAAAATGGCAGCCCAATTAATCCTAAATACATTGTCTTGGACTGACTATTTTTGTTCTTTTTTTTTCTTCTATGTATTTGGATGAGATGCACTATTTAATATTCTTTTAAGTTTCCTGGGGAAATCATAACATCTTTGCTTGCCTTTCCAAATCTGCACTTATTATTATTTCTTACTGACTTGCCAAATAATATATTTTAAAATTTTTGTGTTCTGTGTCAGTCAGCCTAAGGGGTGCTGATGCAAAATACCAGAAATCTGTTGGTCTTTATAAAGGGTATTTATTTGGGGTAGAAGCTTACAGTTACCAGGCCATAAAACATAAGTTTCCTCCTTCACCAAAGTCTGTTACACCGTCTTGGAGCAAGAGAGCTGCTGAGATTTGCTAGGGTTCAGGCTTCTTCTCTTTGCAGGGCTACATTTCTCTCTGGCCTCAGCTCCTCTGTTTCCTACACAAGGTCAGTTGTAGACTATGAGGATATCAAAGCTTTGCCTCTCTCCACAAGGCCTGCTGTGAACTGTCAGGTGAAAAGCTTGTCTCTTTTTCCCGGGGCCTACCCTCCTGGCTCATCAGAACTCCAACATCAAAAAGTAATCCAACTCTGTCCTTTACCATGTCTTTTTACGTTTGAAACCCCACCCACCAAGGGGCACTGCTCAACACCCTCTGACTGTGGCCTAGTCAATACCATTTTCATAACTTAATCATGCCCAGATCAACAGACCAGTTTACAAGAATAATCCCATATCTCTTTTTGGAATTCATGATGATATCAAACTGCTACATATCCATTTACCCATCTTATGCTATGTATTATTTTATGGTGTCTTTTAACACTTTATTTATGTCCTTGGTCATGGATATCATTATTGCTTTATCCATTCAATACTCATTTAGATACATGAATTTAATTAACAGATATTGTTCTTCAATCCATCCTAAATCTTGAACCTTCTGAGATTATTTTTTTCTGCTTGAAGAATACTCCTTTACATTTCTTTTAATGTGAGTTTCTGCTAGCAAATTTTTTTTTTAATCATCAGTAAAAGTGTTTCTTTCAATTTTTCCTGAAGGATTGAGATGAATTAAATCTCAGGCCCTCTACAATCTCCACTGCTTTTGAGAACACTCTTAGGGTTGAATTTGAACATTCTGTTGTAAATGTAATCGGTTCTTTGCAGAAGAAATAAGGGCTTTCAGTTTTACAGCCTAATTCCTGCACATCCCCTCCCCACAGACAAAATCTGTGTGCTCTGGTTCTGGGGATGGGAATAATGGCACAGTTCTCTGAGTTACATACCTGATTTTGGAGCTAAGATTTGGTGGAGAAACCACAGTATATTGAGTTATTCTTGGGACCATTCTAGGGACTAGTGCAACGGTTGTCAGCACCCCATTTTGCTCAATGATTGCCACACCCAAGGCACAGCCACTGCTTCATGAGTTCACATTTTTCCAGAATTAGGAGAACCCTTCCTGATCCCTGTGCCCTGGGTTAATGCCCTCATTTGAGTCTTGTGTGGACCCCAGAAAAGTATTTTCTTATTAACCCATTGCTGTGTGGGTAAGCCTTTTGTATGTAGGACATTTTGGTTAGATCCAGAGAAGGGACTGTTTGATTAGGTCACGTTTTGTTAGATTGCTTTAGTTTAGTTAAGGGCCTTTGATTAGTTTTCAGGCACCAGGATGGACCCCAATCATTATGCTCAAGTTCTATATTCATGGAATACACAGAGAAAGAGTGCTGCCATGTTTATCCTGCCATGTGTGAGAGGGTTCCAGAATCTCCTACACCTGTGGAGTGACACAGAAACCCTGGGAGGCTGAGGGAGAGGCCAGAGGCTGGAGTCTTGGAGAAGCTTGGAGTGGAAGACTTAGGTTGTGGGGTGCATCAAAAGCAATGGTTAGAGGGAAATTATAGCTTTGAATGCATTTATTAGAAAAGAGGAAGATCCAATAACAATCATCTAAGCATCAAATTTGGGAACTGCAACAATATCTCCTTTTTATTTCTTCTATCATACATGACTCTTCTTGCTTCAAATGAGCATCACACCCAGTTTGGTGACTTCTTAACTAAGAAATGGGGAAGAGATACAGCACTTGGTTTATGATGGGGACAAAACCACACCCCATAAATCAACCATGGAAACCTCAGGCTTCTGAAGGATAAGAAAGGTGCAGCTTCCAAAGATGTATGAGTAAGGTGGCCCCAGAAATATGGCTAAAATTGTAACCCAGGAAATCCTGAATAATTTGTCTTCACTGACTATTTTTGTTCATTTTTTTTTCAATGTATTTGGATGAGATGCACTATTTAGTATTCTTTAAAGTTTACAAGCGAAATTATAACACTTTTCCTTGCCTTTTGAGATATGTATGTATTATTTCTAACTAACTTGTCAAATAATGTCTTTTAAAACAATTTATATCTTGTATTAGTCAGCCAAAGGGGTGCTGATGAAAATACCAGAAATCTGTTGGTCTTTTTAAAGTGTATTTATTTGGAGTAGAAGCTTACAATTACCAGGCCATAAAGCATAAGTTTCTTCCTTCACCAAAGTCTGTTACCCTGACTTGGAGCAAGACAGCTGCTGACATTTGCCAGGGTTCAGGATTCTTGGGTTCCTCTCTTCCCAGGGCTGCATTTCTCTCTGGGCTCAAATCCACTGTTTACTCCACAATGTCCGGTGTAGACTTTGATGCTCTCTAAACCTTCACTCTCTCCACAAGAACAGCTGTGACTGTCAGATGAATGGCTTTTCTCTTTTCCCCCAGGACTTCTGTCCTTGCTCAGCAGAACTCCAACAACAAAACCCTTCCAGCCCTGTCCTTTGCCATGTCTTTTTATGTAGGTGACCCCACCCACCAACGGGCATGTCTCAATGCCCTACGTCTGTGGCCCTGTCAGTGCCCTTATCATAACTTAATCATGCCCAGATTAACTGAACAGTTTACAAGCATAATCCCATATCTAGTTTTGTAATTTATACCGATATCAAACTGCTACATATCCATTTACTTATCTTATGCTATGTATTATTTTATGGTGTATTTTAACACTTTATTGAGGTCCTAGGCCACGGGTATCATTTCTTTATCAATTCAATAATCATTTAGATATATGATTTTAATTAACACATATTGTTCTTCAATCCATCCTGAGTCTTGAACCTTCTGAGATTATTTTCTTTCTGCCTGAAGAATATTCTTTTACATTTCTTTTAAAGTGAGTTGGTGCTAGCAAACTTTCTTAGATTTCAACCATCTGTAAAATTATTTATTTCATTTCTTCCTGAAGGATTGAGATGAATTAAATCTCAGGCCCTCTAGGATATCCATGTCTTTGAAAGCACCCTAAGGTTTGCTTTGCTCCATTCTGTTGTAAATGTAATGAGTAGAAATTAGGGACTTTCAGTTTTACAGTCTGCTTCCTGGGCCCACACCCACCAGGCAAAATCTGTGCACTCTGGCTCTGGGGATGGGAAAAATTGCAGACTTCTCTGAGTTACACACCTGATTTTGGTGCTGAGATTTGGTGGAGAAAGCAAAGCATATTGAGTACTTCTTGGAACCATTCTACGAATCATTGCAATGGTGGTCAGCACCCCATTTTGATCAATGATGCCCACACACAACGTAGAGCCACTGCTTCATGAGTTCCCATTTTTCTCATACTTAGGAGATCCCTCCTAATCCCTGTGCCTTGGATTTTTGCCCTCGTGTGAGTCTTAAGTGGACCCCAGAAAAGTAAGTTCGTACTAACCATTACTGTGTGTGTAACCTTCTGTTTATAGGATATTTTGGTTAGATTCAGAAAAGGGAACTTTTGACTAGGTCACTTTTTGTTAGATTGCTTTAGTTTAGTTAAGGGCCTATAAATAGTTTTCAGGCACCAAGATGGACCCCAATCATTGTGCTGAAGCCCTATATACATGGAACACACAGTGAAAGAGTGCTGCCATGTTTATCCTGCCATGTGGGAGAGTGCTCCAGGATCTCCTACAACTGTGGAGAGAGACAGAAACAGAGACAGGAACAGAGAAGATCGAATGGGGTATTTAGTGGTCATGGGAAATGTTCTTCATTACCTTACAGTAATGGACACAGGACATGGTAAATATCATCAAGAAATATAAAGCTGTACCACCTAAAATGTAAACTATACTGTAAACAATTGACAATGTTTAGTAGCTATGTTTCACTATCTGTATAATAGTTATAATAATGCTACCATCCACACACACACACAAAAGGTTTTAATATGGGGTGCTGAAGGTGGAGGGAGTTTGGGTATATGGGAATCTCTAGTATTTGGTGTGTGACTTTACTGTTACCTAAAATTTCTTTGAAAACTAAATGAAAATCTGAGAGACACTGGGGAATGAGAAGGGGAAGGTTTCATAGTATACACTGGACATCTCCTTTTATGCAGTGATAAAAGGAGGAAAATAATAATAATAATTTTAAAAAATTTGTTTTCTTTAGTTTTTTCCCATTTTCTTTTTTTGAATGTCCCAATCCGTTAATTATATTTTATTTTTAGTTCTTTTTTTCTGAATTTCCTTGTATTTTATCTCTTGCATTTAAGCTTATCACTAGTATTTCATTTTCCTATTAACTATTTTGATAGTATATGGGCTTTTTCTTCAAGGAAGGTTTAGGTGACAGAAGGGTTACAATGGGGGCTGCAGAGGACCATTGTTGGGGGTTGTCTGGGAGGGGGGATTCATGGAGAAAGTTCATCTGAATATACATGAAAGATATATAAAATTGTTCAAATGATTAAGGGATGGGGCATGGTCACAGTGGGTAGTCAATCACTCAATAAATAGGGAATACTGAATTCCCAGTCTGGAGAGCTCTGCCACATTCTCCAATGGAGCATCAGCAGTCCCCCAAGTGCAGGATCAGTGTCTGGTGAAAGAGGATGGCACACTGGTTCTTGTTATGGATGACTAGCCTTATGAGTCTATGCTCTTGTAACTGAAACATGGCCCACTGTTATGGGGTGAATAAGGGTTGCCACCTGAGAGCCTCCTTGTTGCTCAAATGTGGCCTCTCTCTAAGCCAAACTCAGCATATGAATGCATTACTTCCCCCCAATGTGGAACATGACTCTCAGGGATGAGCCTGCCTGGCAACGAGGGACTAATACTAAGTGCCAAGTGGAAACATGGCTGGAAAAAGAACCTTGAATAAAAGTGGGAAAAGGTAAAGTCAAATGAGTTCATGTGGCTAAGAGACTTCAAAGAGATTCAGGAGGTCATCCCAGAGGTAACGCTTATGCACACTTCAGTAGGATCTCATAGAACACCAAAGGGGATATCACCCCACACAGAGGGACTCCTGAGGGCTCTGGAGACACCCAGGTCGTATATAAGGGGGGATAACCCCAGAGATTGATGACTTATCAGTTGGCTCTACTTTGGAATCTGTGCTCCTGATAGTGACAGAGTTGGACTCAAATAAGTCCTCTCTGCACATGGTCCATCAGTCCCTTTTATTCAAACCTATATGTGAGGCTGGAGTTTGTAGGTGTTCTTCCAGAGACTGGAGCCTCTGGCCTGCCTATGTGCCAGCTGTGCCTGGAATCTCGGTGGAGCTGAAACCCCTACTCTACCTCTCAATGGACTCACCCAAGTAACCTGGTGAGGAGATGACAAATATGGACAAGGGCCATCTCCGGGAATGGAGAGAGCCTGCAACTGAAGGCAGGATAATCCCATCCATCATATCCATGGGATATAAAACCACTCTCACTTGGAGAGGGAGTGGATATCACCATTCCAGTCCCCTCAGTATTGGGGGAATTGCTATGGACTAGAGTGGAATTAATGGTATTCTGTTGTAGACATATTGGGATTCAAGCAATGGAAGAAATTATAACAGTGAGGTGAAGCCAATGACCACTAGAGGCCTTTGGGGTGGGGAGGGGAAGGGCAGTTGTAATACTGGGGTTTTTACAGGCCTTGGGGGTTGTCCTGAGTGACCTTGTGGCCACAGATATCAGCCATTATTCAGCAGCATATACCATGCAGATCTGTGTGGGAGATAGTGTGGCCTATGACGTGAACTGTGGTCTATGCTTAGTGGCAAAGCCCCAGCATGGGTATATTCATTGCAGGTGATGTGCCACACTAATGAAAGAGGTTTATGTGAGATGTTATGGGAGGTATGGGAGGTGGAGATCATGGGAATCCCTGTAATTTTTGTGTAACATTTATGTAATGTAAGTATCTTTAAATATATATATGAAAAAGTAATAACATTTATGTAAGCAAATGTACGTATATGAATATATATCTACATATCATTTTACAGATAAATTTTTTTTAAATAATTTATTTCTCTTATGGCAAACAGCAAAATTCCTTCTCTAGCTTCAACTGCCATTCCTCCTTCCTCAGAATTATCTGCATTGTCAGATTCTTTTGGGTACATATTTCTGTTTGTAAATACATGCATTCTCTAGTTTCATCCATCCCACACTCTATCATATGAGGAAAATGTTGGAATACAACTTAAGAACATGAGTAAAATTTCTAACTTCTTTAAATGCTTGAGATTAGAAGTATATCATCTAATTATGTAAAGATCATTACTGATTTAAAATAATACGGAAAATTGGAGTTAAGTAGAAAGCAGGCTACTGTAGTTCAGTGGCTGTTAACCTTGAATCCATATCAGAATCAGGTGAAGAATCTGAAAAATATACCTGATTGGAGTGCCTTATAGTAAAATGCTACAAAAATTGGCAGCATTATTTTTTAAATGGTAATTTATAAATGCTTCCCCAGAATGTAATGGATTGAAGAATCAGTGATAACAGCCAGGATAATTTGAAATAAGTGGAAAGACCATCTTTACATAAACTAAGAGAAATCTCGAGTTCTGATGCATAAATTATTGGTAAAAAATTGAACACAGATGAGTGTGGAAGAAGAGGTGGGAGGAGCAGATCTCAGGAGAAACTGCAAGTGCCCTTTTCCAAGAGGAGAAAGACATCCTGAATTGCAAAGTCACAGCCACTTCCTTAAAAGATTGGCAACAAGTTGCACAGACCGGAGGTGGAGATTCTTTGGAGATTCACATTCATTACCATCTCAGGTTTTCTCTCCTGTATGAATGTTGTAATTTTAAATGAGATACTGCCTCTGACTTAAGGCTATTCCACATTATTTACATATATAGGGTTTCCCTCCATGATGGATTTTCTCATGGTCAGATTTGATTTGCTACTGAAGATTTCCTGCATTCCTTACATATATAGGGTACTTCTCCAGTTTGTATTCTCTGGTTTGCAATGCGGCTTGATTTCTGAATGAAAGCTTTCCCACATCCATCACATTCATAGGGTTTCTGTCCAGTATGTGTTCTCAGATGGTTAACGAGGTTTTCCTTCTGGTTGAAGGCTTTTCCACATTCATTGCATACATAGGGTTTTTCTCCAGAATGAATGTTCTGATATTTAATGAAGTATTGCTTTTGGCTGAAGGCTTCTCTGCATTCTTTCCATTCATTTTGTTTCTGTCCACTATGAGTTTTTTCATGTTCTGTGAGATATGATTTTTACCTGAAGGCTTTTCATAAGCCTTACATGCATAGGGTTTCTTTGCAGTAGGAAATTTCTTGTATCTGAGATTTGACATTTGAATTAATGCTATCCCACATATATATGATTTCTCTTCAGTAAGAATTTTCTGATGAATAAAGAGGTTTTCTGTCCAGTTGAAACTTTCCCACATGTATTACCGTTATATGTGTGTTCCCCTGTAAGGCTTTTAAAATGAGGAGTAAATAATGAATTTAAAGAGCAGACTACATTCAGGACACTCATATGGTTTCTCTCTAGATTGAATTTTCTCATATTCCCTGAGATTTTGTTTCAGATGGAAGGATTCCCATGTGCATTTCAATACTATCTAATGTATGAATATTTCATGCTCAATGAGATTTAATGACTGCCTGAAAGATTTCCAATATTTCTTACATATGCAAGGTTTTATTTCTGCATGTTTCTTGATGTGACTCTAGCTTTCCCAAATTCATGAAATCCCAAATGCTTTCCCTGAAGGATTAATTCTCAGGTATCCCATGAGGTTGAATTTCCAAGAAAACTTCACACTCATTACACTTAAAGGGGAGGACTACCACGTGGGACAAACTGGCAAAACTCATTGTCTTCCTTCATTTTTCCTTTCATAGTTTCACTCATGCTTCTGTAAGCATGATGCAAATTCCTTCAAAGTGAAATTGCATTCATAGAAGTGGTATTTTGAGGAAACAATGCTTGGTGTCAGATAAAATATTTTCCCAACATTCTTACAGTCCCTGTCTTTATGTTAAGTCTCTACTGTTGTGGAAGTGGATATAGCTTCATTCACAAACCTTTTGTTATGTCATTCTCTCTGCTTTTTAATGTCCTATGCTTCTTCATAGTTTGTGGGGTGCAGCAAAGGCACTGCTTAGATGGAAATTATACCATTGAATGCACTCATTAGAAAATAGGAAATATCCAATATCAATCATCTAAGTGTACATTTGGGAAGCCCAAAAATATCTCCTTTTGTTTGTTCTATCATCCGTGGTTCTTTTGCTTCAAATGAGCATCAAATCCAGTTTGTTGACTTCATAATTAGGAAATGGGGAAGTGATACAGCACTAGATTTATTATGGGTCAATAAAACACCCCATAAATCAACCCTGGAACACTGAGGCTTCCTAAGGATAAGAAATGCACAGTTTCCAAAGATGCACGAGTAAGGTGACCCCAGAACAAAGGCCAAAATGGCAACCCAGGAAATCCTGAATACTTTGTCTTGGACTGAATATTTTTGTTCAATTTGTTTTTCTTCTATTTATTTGTTTGAGATGCACTATTTAATATTCTTTAAAGTTTACCGGGGAAATTATAACACTATTCCTTGCCTTTCCAAATCTGCAATTATTATTTCTTATTGACTAGCCAAATGATGTATTTTAATATTTTTTGTACCCTCTATTATTCAGCAAAAGGGGTTCTGATGCAAAATAACAGATATCTGTTGATCTTTATAAAGGGTATTTATTTGAGGTAGAAGCTTACAGTTACCAGGACATAAAGCATAAGTTTCTTTTCCTTCACCAAAATCTGTTACCCCATTTTGGAGCAAGACAGCTGCTGACATTTGCAAGTGTTCCGGTTTCTTGGGTTCCTCTGTCCCCAGGGCTGCATTTTTCTCTGGGCTTAGCTCCTCTGTTTCCTCCAAAATGTCAGCTGTAGACTATTAGGCTCTGCAAGCTTTGACTCTCTCCACAAGGCCAGCTGTGAACTCTCAGGTGAATGGCTTGTCTCTTTTCTCCAGGGCCTTCTGACCTTGCTCATCAGGACTGCAACATCAAAATCTACTCCAACTCTGTCCTTTGCCATGTCTTTTTCTCTTTGATACCGCACCCACCAAGTGTCAGGGCTCAACGCCCTACAGACAACGGCTCAGACAACACCCTTATCATAACTTAATCAGTGCCATGGAAACGAGGACTGCTGTTGGTGGGTTGGATGGTCCCTGCATTCTGTGTGGTGAGTCAAATAATCTTGATCATCCGGTAATGGGTAATCAGTTGACTTGGTTAGAGGAATATTCCCAAGTTTTGAAGACCCTGTTAAAGAATACAGGGATATCTGTGATGACCCTATAGTTACCAGAACTCTTTTCTCTTCTACAGAAACATTGTTATGCAGGTCTTTGTATAGTCTTATTTCTGTTGCTCTTGAACCATTACAGTCAGATGAAAATGAAGATATTAAAATGGATACTGCTATTGCTAAAACTATAGAAGGAAAAACTAATGATGATCTTAATGGAAATATATATGGAAAAATTAATGAACAGCCAAAAACCGATAAACTCATGTCTAATAAAAAGAAAAAAAATAAAAATAAAAAGGGAGTTTATGGAAAATTTCCAGTGGTCTTTAAGCCATCTGCTCCAAAAGATGATTTATTGTCTTTTGAACCAGTGTCTGGGCCTCCTAAATAATCTAGTGATACATTTTTTACAACATTTGATAACCCTCCAAAAGTTTCTGTTTTTGTGCCAGCACCATCCTCTTCAATTATGAAAATTATAGCACAGGGAAGTAGAGAAGGAAATTCAGAAGCTATGCAATTTTTTTTTTAATTTTCCAGTAACAGTAACTCAAATTCCAGTAGATGCTAACAACCCACAAGGGGGTGTGCAATATGAGCATGCTCCTTTTCCTTTTAAAACTATCAAAGAATTAAAACAAGCATGCACTCAATATGGTGGAAATTCTCCTTATACTCAAGAATTGGTGCAAGAAATGGCACAAGCAAACAGATAAATTCCCTGGGACTGGGATTTGTTAGCTCAAGCTCTTCTTAATTCAGCAAAATTTTTACAATTTAAAACTTGCTGGGTGAATGAAGCTAATATTGTAGCATAACAATCTCAACAGCAAAATTCACCAGTGCCTATTACTGCTGAACAAATATTAAGAATAGGTCTATTTGCTGGGGTTCCCCACTTATCTTAATATGATGATATTGCCACCATAGAAGTTCCGTTGTGCTGCCTAGCCACATAGTGATGAATCTCCACCCCTGGAATGGCTGTACAATCGTTTTCAAAAATTGTTCAAGGAAATACTGATCCCTCTGCTGAATTTGTAGCAAGGTTGGCAGATGTAGTCAACAAGACAGTAACTCAACCTGATCTTAAAGAAATGCCTGTTCCAAAAGATTTAGTAAGATTAATATTAGGAAAATCTAGCATCAGTTACAGGAGCATCACTATTCTGTCAAAAGAGTTAACTAAGATAAGTACAAAATTTTGACAGCAACTTTGTAAACCTTCTACTGCCTACATAATGATAAGGTTGTGGGATGATATGGGTTAATAGAATTAAACCACTAGAAATGTAGAAATAACTTGGCAACATTGATGATTTCTGTTTGGTTCCCATGCTGATTCTGGTTGGGCCAGTGTGGTCAAATTGATAAAATTAGTGCAAAATTTTTATTAAGGTGTTAAAAGGAACTTTCAGGTTTAAATCACTAGCTTACTCCTGAACTTTGAGCCTAAGTGTACTCCTAAAAAATAGTAATCCAAGAAATACATGTTAAATAT
Source organism: Cabassous unicinctus (assembly GCA_029593785.1). Taxonomy (NCBI): domain Eukaryota; kingdom Metazoa; phylum Chordata; class Mammalia; order Cingulata; family Chlamyphoridae; genus Cabassous; species Cabassous unicinctus. The sequence continues at coordinate 52,942 of JAQZBX010004001.1, forward strand.
TTGTATAAACTGCTAAATTAAAGCTTATCTCTATTTATGCTGTTTAAGTTGTCCTGGCTTTTTGCTGTTTACAAACAAAAGTGTTTGAAAGAATAAGCTTATATATTACAGGTAACATAGATACTAGAAAAAATGTTAAAAACAGTAAAATCAAAGGTGTGAAATGATGGAGGTCTTGAAGACAGCCATACCAAAAAAGTGAAAATTATGGGTAAAATTAGTAAGATTTATGGTTCTGTTAGTGTGTCATAATTCTTTTTGTATTTGTCTGTTCAGTGTCAGTGTATATTTTGATACCTCTGGGTGGTAATATTAAATTGATAAATGAATATTATTATAAGGGCTGTATTCAAATGGCCAAAAATTAAATAAAACCTTATATACATTGAATTTTCTAAATGTTTATCAACAGTTAAAAAATTGCACTCCTGCAGAAGTACATTGTCATCCTAGCAAAAAAAATGCATCAACTCTCCATCAACCTATATATTGGAAAGATGTTAATGATGGTCAGTGGAAGAAAGGATGGGTAAAAATTTGGTGACAAGGGTTTTCTCTTGTGCTTACAGATTCCAACACCTCCATTTGGCTGCCAAACCATAGACTGAAACAGAGAGAAGCAGACTCAAGCAAGACTTGTAATGAAGATTTTCTGGATGACAGTTCTATTGATCATGCAAGTATTGGGGATAAAAACTAATAATTTTACATACTGGCTCTATATACTTTATCCTCCACTTATAAGAGTAGTTACCTGGGGAGATCCATCATTTTCAGTTTTTTTAAATGGCAGTTCAGAATTTCTTTGGACATTTGATAAAAGTTTACCTTTCCTAAATAATGAAGAAGGAAAAACCATAAGTAATCTGACTTTACCCTTCCTTGGTCAGCTACTCTGCATTGGGCCACAACCACCATGCATGTCAATTAAAAATTGGACTGTGGTTATGATCCAAATAAATGAAACCTTAATAAAAATCATTTTATTCCCACCCTATAATGTTTCCAGCTACAAAACTCAAAACTGCACTTGTTCCTTTGAGGAAAGGTGGCATGAATGCCAAATAAGAAAGTGAACTAATTGTCTTTAATGATTCCTATGGAATAGTTTGGGAAGGCACCCCTGTGGGGTTGCCAGTCCCAGAAAATGGTAATTACACTGGAGTTGGTTGCACTGGAATTAATCAAATTATTGTATCTTTCTCTGAAACCCATCCATATACATGACTAGGTAGCGGACCTAATTTAACTAGCAATGGGGAAATTTGATGGATCAATCAGTGATGATTGATCCCCTCCTCTTGGGATGACAGTTCCAGGAAAAAACAAAAGAATTCATGGAAAGCATTTTTGGGATTAGCCACTACTTATACATTAACTGGGAAAAAAGGACCGGTGAATACTATCCTGCATTGAAAGGGTAGCTCACATCATAAAGTGTGTGTATGGGATCCTATTGTCTTTATAGTTGCAACAGTGACCATTAATCAAACATGGTTTATCTGCAGAAATTGCTCCCTTTACACTTGTGTATCAAAGTCTGTTTTACAAGAGAATTCTAATGCCATTCTAATAGGATGAATGTGTCATGGAATATGGCTTCCAGTCCACATAAATCACTGCTGGCAGTCTTCCCCTGAGAGCCAAATCCTTTAGCATTTTCCAAATCATCTTTTGAAAAGAACAAAACATTTAATGGATTACTTTTAGCTGCTGTTGTAGGGCTTATAGGTATAATTAAAACTGCTGCTGTGGCATGAGAATATCCAAAAACAACAATATGTTAAAAATTAGCATCATCATGCTAGTGAACTATGGCATAGTAAGCATATATAGATGAGCAAATTAATAATAGGGTTAATGACTTAAAGATGGCTGTTACACAAAGGGGAGATCAAGTATATAATGTTAATTGAAAACAAGGCTTGAAGTGTGATTGGAATGAAAGTGCTTTTTGTATCACAACTCTCCCATACAATGATTCCCATTATGAATGGGAAAAATTAAAAATCATTTAAAAAGTCATCACTCAAATTTATCTATAGAAATTACAGATTTGCATAAAAGGATTTTGAGCATGTCTCAGAATCAACTTACTATGCTTCCAGGTAGTGAATTTTGGCAATCAGTAACAGATCAATTGAATAAAATAATCCCCTTACATTGGTGGAAATCAACCTCTGTACTTGCTAACTTCAGTGTGGTGATGATTGCTGCTCTGCTTCTCTTAAGTGTATTAGGAGGCATTCAGAAAGTCCTGTTGTCCCACATTAATAGGGCTGAAAACACCAGCCATGCCAATAACTTGCTTCTGCTTTAAACCCTTGACTCTCAAAACCCTGTCCATGGAAGCTTGGCTGGTGGCCAGTGACAGGTAAGACCTCCATAAGACGGCAACCTAAGACAGGCACAGACACAGTGGACAAAAACAAAAGGGGGAATTGTTGGAAAAGATGCTGAGAGCCAGAGCCAAAAGGGTTAAGCATTAATAAGTATGCTTGCTGGAAGAGAAACATTATTAAATGTCTCCAAGGACATTGCATACTGCAGATATCAGTAGGAAAAGGTAGAATGGAGTGAACTCACCACTAAGATGTTATTGTCTGAATTCCCAAGAAAGGTTGTCAGGGAAGCCAGAAACAGGCAGTGCTCTGACGCACCAAACTGAGGAAGTAGGGAAGGACTCCTTACTTTTGTTATCAGTTTTCTAGTATAAAAAGCAGCTTCAGCCTATATAAACTTGTCTGCATTTCACATGGAGTGAGTTCCCCTGATCCCAAACTTTCTCTGGATCATTCCCAGCATCATCTGCCTCCATGACAAATTAAAACAGATGCAGATATTTTTAATCCCACATGAGTCAGGAGGGGTTGGACTGGAAGAAGCTGATGAACAACTGAAGAAGCTGGAATGCAACACGTGTTCACTACAGTTCCCCAAGACCAGAGAGGGAATGTCCTGTGTAAGAACCAAACCCTCAGAGCCCGAATGAAACCATCATCATAGGATCTGGATCTGCAAAGAGGACAGGGAGAAAGCCCTGCTCAGCACTCACAGCCTCAGTTAGTCATGTGAGTCACTCTAGAGAGTCTTCACAGGGGAGTGAACAGCAGGAAGTCCATCTTCTCCTGTAGTGAAAACAGCCATCCAACTGTACATGTGTACAGAGCAGTGTGGCCTTCACACAGACACATCCATGCTCCTCATGCTCCATGCTCACTCATCCTGAAGGAGGCCTCCACATGTCCAGTCAGCAGGGGAGGGGGCCGAATGGAGTGAGCACTTTTCCTTTATGGGTGACTGTATTTGCAAAGGGTGAGGGGAAGTGCCACCCCACTCCCACTAATGTTGCAGATACAAATCAATATTTTCAAATCACCCACTTTTTATGATTTCATTGTGTACATTTTCCTAATTTCTTTTAAATTATAAACAAATTATCCATGCAAAGTGTATAAACATACTTTATGTCTGTAATGGCAATCAGCAAAATTCCTTTTCTAGCCTCAACCACATTCCACCTTCTTCAGAATTATCTGCATTGGCAGATTGTTTGATTACACATTTCTGTTTGTAAATACAAGCATTCTCCTGTTTCATCCATCCCACACCCTATCACATATGAGAAAAATATTGGAGTACAAATTAAGAATTGAAATATATTTTCTAACTTCTTAAAACACTTGAGATTAGAATTATATCATCCAATTATGAAAGGATCATTTCTGATTTAAAATAATAAGGAAAATTGGAGATAAGTAGAAAGAAGGCCACTGTAGTTCAGTGGCTGTTAAACTTGAATCCACATCAAAATCAGGTGAAAAAACTGAAAAACTATAAATGTTTGGGGTGCCTTATAAGAAAATGCAGCATTAGTTTTAAAATGGTAATTGTTTAAATGCTTACCCAGTGAAAACAACCAGGATAATTTGAGATAAGTGGAATGTCGTTCTTCACAAAACTAAGAGAAATGATAAATTAGTGGTAATAAATTGAACACAGATGAGTGTGGAAGAAGATGTGGGGGGAGCAGTTCTCAGAAGAAACTGCAAGTGCACTTTTCCAAGAGGAGGAAGTCATCCTGGATGGCACAGTCACAGGCGCTTCCTTAAAAGAGTTGCAACAATTTGCACAGACTCCAGGTGGAGATTCTTTGGTGATTCACATTCATTACATTCACAGGGCTTCTCCCCAGTATGAATGTTCTCATGTTTAATGAGATACAGCCTCTGGCTGAAGGCTATTACACATTCCTTACATGTATATGTTTTCCTTCCACTATTAATTTTCTCATGGTCAGTGAGATTTCATTTGCTACTGAAGGCTTTCCTACATTCCTTGGATATATATACGGTTTCTCTCCAATATGTCTTCTCTGTTGTGTAATGAGGCTTGATTTCCGAATGAAAGATTTCCCACATCCATTGCATTCACAGTTTCTGTCCAGTATGTATTCTCACATGGTTAACCAGGTTTTCCTTCTGGATGAAGTCTTTTCCACATTCATTTTATATATCGGGTTTTTCTCCAGAATGAATGCTCTGATGATTAATGAACTATTGCTTTTGGCTGCATGCTTTTCTGCATTCCTTACATTCATTTTGTTTCTGTCCACTCTGAATCTTTTTCATGTTCTGTGAGATATGATTTGTACCTAAAGGCTTTTTCGCATGCCTCACATGCAAAGGGTTTCTTTGCAGTAGGAAATCTCTTGTATCTGTGATATAACATTTGAATAAAACACTCCCACATATATATGATTTCTGTTCAGTAAGAATTTTCTGATGAATAAAGAGGTACTCTGTCAGGTAGAAAACTTTCCCACATATATTGCAGTTCCTTGCATGTTCCCCTATGTGACATTTAAAATGAGGATTAAAAAAATGACTGTAAAGAGCAGACTACATTCAGGAAACTCATATGGTTTCTCTCTAGTTTCAATTTTATCATATTCCATGAGGTTTGTTTCAGATGGAAGCATTCCCATGTTCATTACAATACTAACAAATATATGAATATTTCATGTTCAAAGAGATAGAATGCATGGCTGAAATATTTCCAATATTCTTTACATATACAGGGCTTTACTTCTGCATGTTAGTTTGATGTGACTATAGCTTTCCCAAATTCATGAAATACCAAATGGTTTCCCTGAAGAGATATCCCTCAGATATCTCATGAGGTTGAATTTCCAAGAAAACTTCACACTTATTACACTTAAAAGGGAGGACTACCATGTGGAGCAAACTGGCAAAACTGATTGTCTTCCTTCTTTTTTCCTTAGATAGATTCCCTCATGCTTATTTAAGCATGATGCAAATTCCTTCAAAGTGAAGTTACATTCATAGAATTCATATTTTGAGGAAACAATGCTTGGTGTCAGAGAAAATATTTTCCCGACTTTCTTACATTCCCTGCCTTCCTCTAAAGTCTGTACAGTTGCGAAAGTGGATATAGCTTCATTCACAAGCCTTTTTTTACGTGTTTTTTCCTGCTTCTTAATGTCCTATGCTTCTTTAGATTTTGTGGGGTGCAGCAAAGGCAGTGCTTAGAGGGAACTTGTAGCATCGAATGCATTCATTAGAAAATAGGAAAGATCCAATATCAATCATCTAAGCATCCAATTTGGGAAGCGCAACAATGTCTCCTTTTTATTTGTTTTTTCATTCATGGCTCTTCTTGCTTCAAATGAGCATCACATCCAATTTGGTGACTTCATAACGAGGAAATGGGGAAGTGATACAGCACTAGATTTATGATGGGGCAGCAAAACACCCCATACATCAACCCTGGAACACTGAGGATTCTGAAGTATAAGAAATATACAGCTTCCAAAGATGCACAAGAAAGGTGGCCCCAGAACAAAGGCCAAAATGGCAACCCAGGAAATCCTGAATACTTTGTCTTGGACTATTTTTGTTCAATATTTTTTTTCTATGTATTTGGAGGAGATGCACTATTTAACATTCTTTAAAGTTTACTGGGGAGATTATAACATTTTTGCTTGCTTGTCCAAATCTTCACTTATTATTTATTATTGACTGTCCAAATAATGTATTTTAAAACATTATATATCCTGTATTAGTCACCCAAAAGGGTGCTGATGCAAAATACCAGAAATATGTTGGTCTTTATAAAGTGTATTTATTTGGGGTAGACGCTTACAATTACCAGGCCATAAAGCGTAAGTTTCTTCCTTCACCAAAGACTGTTACCCCTTCCTGGTAGCAAGATAGCTGCCGAAATTTGCTAGGGTTAAGGCTTCTTGGGTTCCTCTCTTCGCAGCGTGGCATTTCTCTCTGGTCTCAGCTCCACTGTTTCCTCCACCAGGTCAGCTGCAGACTATGAGGCACTCTAAGCTTTGTCTCTCTCCACAAGGCCAGATGTGTACTGTCAGGTGAATGGCTTGTCTCTTTTTCCCGGGCCATCTGTGCTTGTTAATCAGAACTCCAAAATAAAAAACTACTCCAGCTCTGTCCTTTGCCATGTCCTTTTATGTTTGTGAACCCATCCACCAAGGGGTGGGCCCAAACACCCTATGGACTGTGGCCCATTCAATGCCCTTATCATAACTTAATCATGCCAAGATTAACAGAGCAGTTTACAAGCATAGTCCAATATCTATTTTTGGAATTCATAGAGATATCAAACTGCTACATATCCATTTACCCATCTTGTGCTATATATTATTTTATGGTGTATTTTAACACTTTATTGAGGACTTAGGCCAAGAATATCATTATTACTTTATTCATTCAATAGTCATTAAATATATGAATTTAATTAGCAGATATTATTCTTCAATCCATCCTAAATCTTGGAACTTCTGAGATTATTTTCTTTCTGCCTGAAGAATTTCCTTTACATTTCTTTTAAAGTGTGTTGCTGCTAGCAAAAATTATTAGATTTTACTCATCTTTAAAAGTGTTTATTTCACTTCTTCCTGAAGGAGTGAGATTAATTAAATCTTAGGCTGGCCAGGATCTCCACTGCTTTTGTGAGCACCATTAGTTTTGAATTTCTCCTTTCTGTTGTAATTATAATCGGTTCTATGGAGAAGAAATTAGGGGTGTTCAGATTTATAGCCTGCTTCTTGGCCCACCAGCCCCCCAGGCAAAATCTGTGTGCTCTGGCTCTGGGGATGGGAATAATGGCACACGTCTCTGAGTTACATGCCTGGTTTTGGAGTTGAGATTTGGTGGAGTATATTGAGTTCTTCTTGGGACCATTTTAGGTACCAGTGCAATTGTGGTCAGTACCACATTTTACTCAATGGTGGCAACACACAGTGTACAGCCACTCCTTCAGAATTTCCCATTTCTCCCAGACTTTGGAGACCCCTCCGGATCCCTCTGCCATGGGTTAATGCCCTCGTTTGAGTCTTGTGTTGATCCTGGAAACTTATGTTCTTACTAACCCATTGCTCTGTGTGTAAGCCTCTTGTATGTATGACATTTTGTTTAGATTTAGATAAGGGACTTTTCAATTTGTTCACATTTTGTTAGATTGCTTTAGTTTATTTAAGGGCCTCTGATTAGATTTCAGGCACCAGGATGGAACCCAATCATTTTGCTGAAGTCCTACATACATGGAAGTCACAGAGAAAGAATGCTTCCATGTTCACCATGCCATGTGGGAGAGGATTCCAGGATCTCCTACAGCTGTGGAGAGACACAGAAAACCTGAGAGGCTGAGGGAGAGGACAGAGGCTGGAGTCTTGGAGCAGGTTGAAGCTGAAGACATCCAGGCCAAAGTAGAAAGGAGAGGTGTGAGCAACTGTGTCTGATGGTCAACTGCTGAGCTAAGGGGGAAAGTGAGTTTGGAGGAGAAGGAAGAGAGAGACAGGCAGGCTCAACATTTTCCCTTGGCAGGAGTCCAGCAGCGACTGACACTTGTTAAGACAGTATTATTGATGATGCCTTGTATTGGACATTTTCACAGACTGAGATCTGAAAGCTTTAACCCTAATTAATTCCAATAAAAGCAACCTATTTCTGGTATTTTGCATTGGCAACACTTGGCAAACACAAATAGCTAGGGACAGAACGTGGGAGATTTGCCCTATTCCTAAATGACAGTGTGATGCTGCTACCAAGAGAATTCACCTATAAACTTGGGTGTCTCTAGACTTGGCAGGAATGAGTATTGGTAAGACGAAGGGAGATGTGCTCTTGGCCAGCAAGGCCTGCAAGACAGGGAGTCAAGAAGGAGGTTCACATGGTTTGGGGACTAGTATAAATTCACAGATGCCCCAGTATGATGTACCTTCCCCAGGCAGGGGTTGGCCAGGGGGGCACGGACAGATAAAGCATCAGACCTGGGACTGGTGCATCAGAAGTATCAGGTCACAGAGAGGAGACTTCCTGCTCCAGTTCCTCTTGCCCTTCCCTGCTTCCCTTGGCCTCCAGCATTGACCCTCTGAGGAGGCTCCTCTTACTCTACCCTCCTGGGTCTCAGCACAGACTCAGGTCTCCTGCTTCCAGTTCTAGATTCACCTTCTGCAATCTTGGGGCAGCTAAAGAAAAAGCAATGCCAAGATGAAACCTGTTGGTGTCAGGAAGGAAATGTCAAAATTCACCTTACAGCATTGGCTACAGCAATAACATCACCTGAATTAGCACCAGTAGGTCAGTGAGCCTAATAAATAGTATGGAAATCCCAGACAATCTTTAGACCTACGGCTGACAAGAATAGAAGTGAGGTTGTGAGATAGTGCAGTTTGCAGAATATCTCAGAGGGTGCAGATGCCAGATATTTCTCAGATTAATTAAATATTAAATTTTCAACACATTTTTCACAGTTTTGAAAATGATGCAGATTTTTCAATTCCAGAAGAGAACAGAGGGGTTGGATGGGAAAAAACTGATGAACAACTGAAGAGGCTGGAATGCAACACGTGTTCACTGCATTTCCACAAGCCAGAGAGAGAATGTCCTATTTGGTAACCAATCTCTTAAAGCCCCAATGAAAACCATCATCATAGGTTCGGGATCTGCAAAGGAGGAGAGGGAGAAAACCCTGCTCAACACTGAGAGCCTCAGTTAGTAATGTGAGTTACTCAAGCGGGTCTCCACTGGGGAGTAAGTAGCAGGATGTCCTTCTTCTGGTGTTGTGCTAACAGCCCTCTAACTGGGTATGTGTAGAGAGCAGTGTGGCCTTCACATTTTCACATCCATGCTCCTGGTGCTCTGTGCTTACACATGCTGAGGGAGGCCCCCACCATTCCAGGCACCTCGGGAGGGGGCCAAAGGGTATGAGCACTTTTCCTTTATGGGTGGCTGTATTTGCAAAATGTGAGGTGAAGTGCCCCCCAGTAATGTTGTAGATACAAATGAATATCTTCAAATCAATCACTTTGTATGATTTAATTGTGTACTGTTTTCATAATTTCTTTTAAATTATAATCAAATTAACCATGAAAAGAGTATAAAAATAGTTTATGTCTGTTATGGCAAACAGCAAATTTCCTTCTCAAGCCTCAACACCCATTCCTCCTTCCTCAGAATTATCTGCATTGGCAGATTCTTTTGGGTACACATTTCTGTTTGTAAATACTTGCATTCTCTAGTTTCATCCATCCCACACCCTGTCACATATGAGGAAATTACTGGAGCACAACTTAAGAATATAAATAAATTTTC